>JACTAT010000006.1:4723740-4773403 GCA_014526335.1 Chrysaora quinquecirrha
ACGTAATAAGGTCCAATTGTCAACTAAAACATTCTATATGCAAATGAAACATTTTATTGCCTTAAAATGTGAAATATGGGATAGAACGGAAATCAAAATTAGGCGGGAAATCAGGGGCACATCCCAATACATTTCAAGGTGAAATACGTCTTCCCCAACTTCGTCCCCAGGCCCCAAATCGAATTTCCTCGAATTTCAACCGTCAAATCGATTTTGGCCCTGGTACCGGCCACAAAATATGCCAAAATACTGGCAAATTTGGCCTAGGCATCAAAACAAGATGTAGATTCCGAAAGCAGATATTCTTAGAAAGGAAATGCAAAGAACTTCATCGATAACTGACAGGCAAGATACAATATCTCGTGTAGCATCATTTTTGGGTTTTTATGTGCTTTTCTCATAGTTTTCGGCCTACTTCGGTGTGAAATTTTGAAGAAACTGTGACGTCACTTAAAAAATGTATTGCTTGAACTGCCAATGAAATTGCGAATAGACAAGGCAGATACCAGGTCGATATGGACAGCGGAGTTTCACGTAGAGGCCTATTCACCCTGGGGACGAGGTTGCGTCCTCCCTCGTGATAAAGCTACTGGAAGACAGACTCATAGAGTTTTTTGGTATGTTTCATAAAATCTTTATCAACAACGCCAATAGAAATGTGTTTTCTTTAACTCAAACAAGTAGGATATATAAGTATAAGATCTCTGAGGGAATTTTTTGCTTACGGCTAAGCTTAATAGTGAGGGTGGTGGAGGTCATATAAGAAAGGTTGTTCAAGTTGTACAAATACATCGTGAATTTTGCGCAATTTGCCAGATTTTACGTATATCTCAGTTGACTATATTTATTGACCAATAGGATCGTCAGAATCTAATGGTAATTTGACAGCGGCTTTGTTTCACCTTTAAGTAGACGAAAGCAAGTAGCTTAACGAGCTGATGTAGAGAATATATTTTGAACACACACTTTTTTATAACGAACATAGCTCACGGACTAGTTCCTCAGGTTCATTATTGGACCTCTTTTGATCAATTTATTAAACGCTGCTAAATACACCAATCCCTGCTCAATAGACTTTTCTGAACAAGGTAAATACTTCTTTTTTATATATTCAGTAGCTAGTTAGTTTGTTATTCAACAATTACCCTAAAGATTACATTAATGGTTTTCGAACTTAATAATTCCGCAGTCATAACCTATATATCGCATCTATCTATCGTACAATGCCATGTACAAATAGATGGCATGTACAATTTGTTTAAATGATCTTGAAACATAAAGTCTCTCTTCATCTTATACCATCAGAGTAAAATAAATATATTAAATTGCTTTCGTGTTAAAAATTATAGCTAATTATAACTAAGAATAATACATAGTCCGTATACTAGTTTCAAGTTTTTCAAGCTGAAACGTCAATGCAAGTTTACTGGTTGAAAATTCTACTGGCCAAGTCAACGACAGCGGTTTTCAATTTTCTGAGATCTGCCATAATTTTCTGCCTAATGTCAGCCATTCCGAAACCATACACAAATGGATTGGCAACCGTGTTGACTTGCGCAAGGATAATGGATACCAATCTGAATGCTGATGCATCGTTCTTGCGGTCAAAGCCAACGGATATTATATAGAAGGCCAACGGACACATGCACACCACGTAAAGCCCAACGACTGCGCTTGTGACAATGGCAACTTTCATTTCAGCTTTTCTGGTTACCTTCTCCTCTTCTGCTCTTCCAAAAATAATGCTGGGCTGCACTTTGTTTTTCTTATGGGACAGCAGATACAGGCGAATCTGTACATACGCCAGAACAACGGTGCTTATAAGAACAACAGTGGTGTATATGATGCTGATTGATTTCGTCATTACCACGGCCACGACCGTATAATTCGCTTCGTATCTTTCCTTGTCCAGAAATCCACAGATGAAGGCAACTCCCCATATACAGTACAGCGCTCTGTGTACCAGATTATCTGTGACAATGTCATGTAAACGAAGGCAGTGAACGCATGCAATGTAGCGCTCGAAAGACAAGAGAAGGATGCTGCCACTTGCGCTGACAACAGTTGTTATACCAAGAAACTCCATGAATTTTCGAATCACTTGACAGCCAGTTGAATTGCTTCTTGCTTGGGAAATGAAGCTTAAAATGTTAAGCAAAGCCCCACCAGCGATTTGAATGCTGTCAGAGATATTCACACTAAGCAATATCTTGTGACGAGGGAGGCTCAATCTCAAATCATGTATGAGAATCTTAAATATCAGAATGTACACTGGACATGATACAAATGCCAACAAAATGGCAAATGATCCAGCGGATTTTCTTGTGCAGTTGTATGCTATGAATGTCACATTGTATGAATTCAAACTGATGTTAACAGTCGCATTTCTTGAATTCATTTTGAACTTGAGTTCTTGTAGCTATCCTCAAAACAGTCTTTCTTCGAGCAGCGTTGCAGTAAAATGATTATTCTCTCTTGCAGATGATCGAAGAAAACAAGTTAGAGTGAAGAAGGTAGCCAAAATGAGTGTGAGCAAAACAAGGATTAATAGGTTGATTATGTCTTCTTAGCAGAGATAAATCCAAACTTCTGCTCTTTTCCCTTAATTTGACTCTCTTTTGCATTCAATCCACTTTAGTTTCGAGTAATTGTTTTCAGATGTGCTCGCTCTTTACAATCGTTACATTGTATTAGTTTGAATACTTATAAGCGAGGGCAGCGCTTATGACTTAACTATCTAACAAACAAGCTAAACTTTGTTTCTCAACTTCATCCGTAAGTTTGAATGGACAACCCTCTGCTGATTTTCTTGTTTGGCCTAATTTTGACTGACTCGATCAGCATTAATGGAAGATACTTTCATATTTTTATATTTCATATTTAAATAAATTTAAATCTAAGCTTCTGATAGGAATTCTAAACAGATTAGATAGGAATATGCCCCTCAAAAGATATCAAACACTAAATGGCAAAACTGGTGATTTTTATACCCCAAATGTTTAAAGTTTGATACAGTATACTGATCTATACAGTCCATTATTATAAGTATACAAAGGAGGAGGGCCCTTTTGACAAATCAAGTAAAGGTAGAATGTATAGGCGTATGAAAAAGAGTTTTGACTTTGAAGAGTATCTTAAAATGTTACCTTCCAACCTATCACAATTTCTATGTTGGTTTAGAACTGCTAATCATAAATTATCTGTTGAAGTAGGAAGATGGAATAAAATAGATTATAATCTTCGAAAATGTGACATGTGTTCTTCCAAAGAAGTTGGAGATGAATATCATACTTTACCAAGATGCCCAGCTTTTGATAATATCAGGAAGAACTTTATACCCAATTACTTATCACGTTACCCAACTGATGAAAAATTCGATTCCTTGATGCAATTAAGTAAAGAAATGAAATTTATTGCAAAAAGAAGCAAAATTTATTATAGAAATATTTCGCTATCGCCAGAAAATGTCCCAATCTTCTGTAAACCTAATCTGACTTCGATTGATTAATTGAAGTAATACTTAATTAATACTCTAATATTAATACTGTATTAACTTGACTAGAATTTACTTTCTGCTAATTTTGTAAACTAATCCTTCTGTAGCTTTAAATATTTTGTTGTTGCTGTTGTTGTAAAAAGATTTTCCTTTTTACTTTTGATTTTAATAATTGTCACTCTTAATAATGTTTAAACAAACGTAAGAGTATTAACTGTATTAACTTGACTAGAATTTACTTTCTGCTAATTTTGTAAACTAATCCTTCTGTAGCTTTAAATATTTTGTTGTTGCTGTTGTTGTAAAAAGATTTTCCTTTTTACTTTTGATTTTAATAATTGTCACTCTTAATAATGTTTAAACAAACGTAAAGAGTGATGAACGTATTTTAAATTTTGATTTTACATACCATAGCTGAGGGTGTGTTTTAATAATTTTTTGATGATGATGATGATGATGATGATGATGATGATGATAACGTTTCAGAGGAGGTTCCACACTTTTGTACTACGGCAAAAATGTTTTTGGCCACTTACTTTTTGCATTACAGAAAGATCATTTTTTAATATTTCTGAACTCCCAGAAATGGGACTGCTTTTGCCAAAATTAAGCTTCAAAACGGAGAAGATTCCACGACTGTTACCAAAACAGACAATATTTGAGACCCGTGTTGACCCGTGTTCGATTTACGATGATTCAGTTGATAACATCATATTTCAACCCTACCGTACTAAATTTCCCCCACCGTCTTCAAAAATATCACCCACCGTATTGAATATCTACAATGGCAATTATGATATGACCCCACCGTACTGAATATCCGCCAGGGTACTGCAAATCCGTCACCGTAGTGCACATCCGCCACCGTACTACACACACATAACATTGGCTGTTCTAATAGCTGGAACAATTTTTCTCGGTCCCTTCAAGGTTTAAGCTATGGAGAGTTTCAGATAGCTTTGCCATGCCCACAAAATGGAAAATGACGGCCTACAAAGATAGTACATAACGGCATCAAGATGTCCCATGAAACCGACATCATGTAACAGTCATTGTCGATATCGAGCGACAACAAGAGAATGAGATTGTTTAAAGTATGATTTAAAAACTACTAAAGTTTTTGCACAACTATCAAATTCATTATGTAGCTTACATTTGTCAAAGCTATGCGAGTTCTGAGCAAAGTTTCAATGAATTGAAACTGGAGGAGAAAAACTGCTGACGAACAGAAGGTAGTCTGTAACGAACCCCGCCGTAATCAACACACGAGGAATAAATTTTAAGTTTTACGCATTTCACTAGATTTGAAGTATATTTGCTGCCACAACAAAGCTTGCCATGATTACTTCCAACTACTAGGATCTATAGTATCGTCGAAACATTACAGTAGCTGTGAATAATGATTCGCCATTCAACTACATTAAAAATTTCACCTTAAGAATATGGAGTAGCTGAACCAGCTGATGTATAGTAAAGATATTCGTGCTTGAATATCTAAGATGATACGAGGTCTATTCACAAATTTCATTTTTCCAATAAACGCCCATAGTATCAATAAACGCCTCCTTCCGTTCTATTCATTTAAATTTCATTTGTTGAAAAAAAATCGTTAAAGTAGATTTAATATAAAAAGAACTGTATACATGTTCATATTTATATATGAAAATATAAAGAAAGAAATGTAGCTTAAAATACAGAAAATATGACAAAAGAAGAATAACATGATGAATAACATAAATCATATTTCAAAATTGAAAACTACAAGTTAAGGGATAAGGTCTCATCTTCTTGAGTGTAAAAATGTTCAAAACGATACAAAATCATCCCCAAATATAAATCAATTGAAAATGCTTTGGAGAAATTCGTTTTAGTCATCAATATCAAAATCAAATTATTCAGCACCCGCCCCCCAGGGTAAAAACCCACCGCAGTGGTACTTATCCACCACAGTAGGCAAAAATATCACCACATAAAAACATACCACAGTAGCAGTAGTGCTTATCCACCAAAGTACGCAAAAATACCACCACATCAGTGCTTATCCACCACAGTAGTGCCTGGTTTGCCAGCGAGAAATTGCATCATCATAAGATCGCGCGAAACTCCTAAGCACAGCATAGCCGTGACATGCAAATGTCGACAGAATTACAATAAATGATATCCATTGCATCTCAATTTATTATTGATTTATTTACAATTCTATATCCTTCTAATTCTGAACAACAGCTTAGTCATAGTAAAGAGCAATTGTTTTTACTCCAAATACATAACATGTTAATAGTCACTGAAGTTCTGTTCTTCAAAGTAACAATTTCTTTACAGATTATATTCTAAAATCCCTCTAATACACCAATCACTAGCTATGTATCTATCGTGCAATGCTACAAATAGATATACAATTTCAATGATCTTGAAAGACATGAAGTCTCTCTTCATCTTTCCATCAGGTTAAATATATTAATTAAAGTACATTCACACTGTTAAATTGTAATTATAGCTAAATAAAAATGATGCATAGTCCGTACACTAGATTACAGTTCTTGAAACTAAATCATTCAATGCAAGTTTACAGGTTGAAAATGCGATTGATAAAGTCAACGAAAGCGGTTTTCATTTTTCTGAGATCTGTCATGATTTTCTGTCTTATGTCGACCATTCCGAAACCATACACAAATGGATTGGCAACAGTGTTGACTTGCGCAAGGATAATGGATACCAATCTGAATGCTGATGCATCGTTCTTGCTGTCAAAGCCAACGGATATTATATAAAAGGCCAACGGACACATGCACACCACGTAAAGCCCAACGACTGCGCTTGCGACAATGGCAACTTTCATTTCAGCCTTTCTGATTTCCTTCTCCTCTGCCGCGCTTCCAAAATTAATGCCAGGCTGCACCTTGTTTTTCTTATGCGACAGCAGATACAGGCGAATCTGAACATACGCCAGAACAACGGTGCTTATAAGAACAACAGTGGTGTATATGATGCTGATTGATTTCGTCAAAACCAAGGCCACGGCAGTATGATTCGCTTCGTATCTTTCATTATCCAGAAATCCACAGATGAAAGCAACTCCCCATATACAGTACAACACTCTGTGTACAAGATTATCTGTGACAATGTCATGTAAACGAAGGCAGTGAACGCATGCAATGTAGCGCTCGAAAGACAAGAGAAGGATGCTGCCACTTGCGCTGACAATAGTTGTTATACCAAGAAACTCCATGAACTTTCGAATCACTTGACAGCCAGTGGAATTGCTTCTTGTCTGGGAAATGAAGCTCACAATATTAAGCAAAGCCCCACCAGCGATTTGAATGCAGTCGGAGATATTCACACTCAGCAATATCTTGTGACGAGGGAGACTCAATCTCAAATCATGTATGAGAATCTTGAATATCAGAATGTACACTGGACATGATATGAATGCCAACAAAATGGCAAATGATCCAGCAGATTTTCTTGTGCAGTTGTATGCTATGAATGTCACATTGTATGAATTCAAACTGATGTTAACAGTCGCATTTCTTGAATTCATTTTGAACTTGATTTCTTGGAGCTATCGTCAAAACAGCCTGTCCACGAGCAGTGTTCAAGAGAAATGATTATTCTAGCTTACAGATGAGCGAGAAAAACGAGTTAGAGTGCAGAAGGTAGCCCGAATGAGTGTAAGCAAAACAAGGATTAATAGGTTGATTATGTCTTCTTAGGAGAGATAAATCCAAACTTCTGCTCTTTTCCCTTGATTTGGCGCTCTTTGCTGTGAGTAACTGCTTTCTGAAGATCCCGCTGTCCACATCGTTACATTGCATTAGATTGGATTTCACGACAGGGCAGTGCTAATGACTTGACTCTCTAACAAACATTGTGAAATATGCTCTTCAATTCCATCAGAAAGTTCGAGTGTCTACGTTTTGAAATCCGAGAATTAAGAGTTGTGTCTCACAGACTGAGAAGTGCTATTTCAATACGAGAACGATTTGCTGCATCTTCAGAAAGTGCACAGAGAAACTTACGCCAAGAAGAGGGATATTTTAGTATGATAAAGATTGCAGCACTCAGAATCAGGCATCGTGTATTAAAGAGGCACCATTGCCAAATGAAGAAAAGGACGTTTACAACGGACAAAGCAAGGAAATTTTCATATGAAAAAGATTGTGGCACCCCAAGAACCAGGCACAACCCCGATGCGAAAAAGGGGTTGTGTATTAGGGATTGAAGAGTGATATTTTAGTAAGAGTAAGACTTGTAGCTACCCAAAAGGGGCACCATCGCACTTTGAGGAAAGGGTTAAGGACTGAGAAGTGATATTTCAATACGAGTATGACCAAGGCACCCAGCCAACAGAGGGGGGGGGGGCAAAATCTCACACTAAAAAAAGGGTTGTGTCTCAGTGACTGAAGCGTGATAATCTATTATGAGGGATTCATAACACCAACACAAACGGCCGTGCCATGCTAATGCCGATAGAAAAACACTAAATTATATCTATTCACCAATTGATTATCGATTGATTTACAATTTTTACCCTTTAACTGATTGTTCTTATCCAAATACATAAATTGTTTAATCTATATACGCATTACTGAAGTTGTGTTCTTCAAATTAAAAACTTCTTTACAGATCATATTCTAAAAGCCTTGAAACTTAATACACCAGTCAGTTGAAACTTAATAAACTTGAAACTTAATACACAAGTCTCTCTGCATCTTATACCATCAAGGTTAAATATATTTAATTGCTTTCACGTTATAAATTGTAGCTAATTATAAATAAGAATAATAGATAGTCCGTATACTAGTTTCAAGTTCTTCAAACTGAAGAGTCAATGCAAGTTTACTGGTTGAAAATTCTACTGGCCAAGTCAACGACAGCGTTTTTCATTTTTCTGAGATCTGTCATGATTTTCTGCCTTATGTCGGCCATTCCGAAACCATACACAAATGGATTGGCAACAGTGTTGACTTGTGTAAGGAGACCACAAACCACTCTGAATGCCGAATCCTCATTTATGCTCACAAAACCAACGGATGATATGTAGAAGGCCAATGGACACATGCACACAACGTACAGTCCCACGACGGCGCTTGCGACCAAGGCAACTTTCATGTGAGATTTTCTGCTGTCGTTCTCTTCAGCTTCCCTTCCAAAACTGTTCTCGGGAGCCACCTTGAGCTTCTTAACTGAAAGCAGATAAAGGCGAATCTGAACAAACGCCAGAACGACGGTGCTTGACAGAACAACAGTGGTGTATATGATGCTCATTGATTTAGTTAAAACAACGGTTACAGCGTGGTGATTTTCTTCGTATCTTTCTTTGTCCGCCAATCCACAAATGAATGCAACTGCCCATATGCAGTACAACGCTCGGTGCACCAAATTATCCGTGACAATGTCATACAATCGGAGGCAGTGAACGCATGCAATGTAGCGCTCGAAAGACAAGAGAAGGATGCTGCCACTTGCGCTGACAATAGTTGTTATACCAAGAAACTCCATGAATTTTCGAATCACTTGACAGCCAGTTGAATTGCTTCTTGCCTGGGAAATGAAGCTTAGAATGTTAAGCAACGCCCCACCAGCGATTTGAATGCTGTCAGAGATATTCACACTCAGCAATATCTTGTGACGAGGGAGACTCAATCTCAAGTCATGTATGAGAATCTTGAATATCAGAATGTACACTGGACATGATATGAATGCCAACAAAATGGCAAATGATCCAGCAGATTTTCTTGTGCAGTTGTATGCTATGAAAGTTACATTGTATGAATTCAAACTGATGTTAACAGTCGCATTTCTTGAATTCATCTTGCCTTGTTTTCTTGTCGCTAACTTCGGGACAGCTTTCTTGAACTAAAGTTTTCGATCGATGCTTTTTGAAATGTATTATCGAATGAGAAAAAAGATCTTGAGGAACAGAAGGTTTTCTGAAGATATCGCGCACATTGCTCCCACTACCCTGATGACCATAATTACTTCTGACCAATAGGATCATCACATTTAGAAGTAGCTATGAATAATGTTATGACAACAACTACGATTCGACTTAACCTAGATGATAGCAAGTAGCTTAACAAGCTGGCGTATAACAGAAGTTTTTTTTATTGAAGATATGAGCCTTGATTTATTCTATATCTAAAAATTATAAGGGAAATTCAGAAATTTAAACAACTTTTGCAAACTTTCATGATAAGTGACAAAACTAACACAATGGTTCGGGGACTTCCCCCGTTTATAATATAGGAGCCACTTTATGAGGAACCTACATGTAGAAAGCCCAAAAATTTAGAACTTCTCCCAAAAGAAAAACCACTTATTCAACGACTTATTCAATGATGAATATTTTTATCACTGCTAAAAAAGTAAAACTTTTGCGAAAGCTTGAGCTTGACTTGCAGCGGAAATCCAAATCGCTTTCCGTTCGCCTTTTATTGATGGCTAGCGAACAGCGAACGGCGAACGGGAACGAAGTGGAAATGGGCCTTAACTGTCTCTGTATGACAGTCATGACCTAAATGTAACTTTTAACGTTAAGGAACTTTTGCAACTACAATGAAATCAAAAGAGGTCCAGATACAAGGAACTTTACGAACTCGGCATGGAGCTAGGTTCATTATAAAAAAAATCGTTTATTCATTTACCGTAATTCTTTTAATAAATGTCCGATCAAAAATAAGCACCTCCCTTCAACATAACTATGAACACTGTGCATAAAATTACGCACTAATGAGCTATTTGCTCGCGAGTCTATTATCATGATATTCAAATCTCTTCATGAGCTGGCTCCACAATATATGTAATTTGTGCAATCTTTTAACAAAATTATCCAAGCAACCTATAGGAACCCAAGGAATAGAGCAACTGAGCAACTGATCTATCGTTACCAAAGAAAAACTCCAAAATGGACAAAAATGTTTTTCGTTTAGAGGCTTCAAGACATGAAATGGCCTTTCTGCTGCTGAGCTTAAGCTAGCATCTTCCTCGCATAGATTTAAGCAATGAGCGAAAGCAAGATGTGAGAAATGCATATTTATTTTAATTCCTTCCCCGTTATTTCACCAGTTTCAGCTTTTAAAGTTGATCATTGTAAGGTACTAATTGTATAACAATTCTTTTACAAAAACCCTTACAGTTGTCTAAATGTAACTACTAACACTAACACTACATGTATAGTGATCGAGTTCTATGCCTCTTATGAAATGACTTACAAGTTGATACCCCCACAAGCCCTAAAGTGGAAGCCGAAATGTTTCTGCGACGCAATTTCAAAAATTGTTTGAAAACGAGGTCCTTAGTTGAAAAGATGTATCGACTTGATGATTTCCGAAATGTATTGCTCAATGAGAAAAAAGATGGTGAAGAACAGAAGGTTTATCTCTGCGAGCAAAGGAACAAACAGTTAAAGAGTTGTTATTATCATCACATGGGAAATAAATCTTATTTTTCGTCTCATTTTACGCACATTGCTCCGACTACATTGATGACCATAATTATTTTTGACCAATAGGATCGCAGCATTTGGTAGTAACTGTGAATAATGATTCGACAACAGCTGTGCTTTAACTTGACCCAGACGATAACAAGTAGCTAAACCAGCTGGCGTATAGCAGATAAATGTTTTAAAATATTGAAGCCTTGAGCTTTGACTTATTCTATCCTATATAAATTAAACAAAAAAGATTTTGACAACTTTATCAAACTTTTCTGATCAGTGACCAAACTAACAATGGTCCGAGGCCTACTCATATACCTTATTTCTTCAAATAAACGCCCAATCAAATATAAAAGCCTTCCTTCAACATAACTAGAATAGTGTGTATAACTACATGCTAATAAAGCAAGTGCCCATGAGCCTAATATCATGGTCTTGATATCTCCTGATGAGCTTACTCAACAATGTATGTAATTTGTGTAATTTCTCCGCAAATGGCATACCACAGTTGATGGGGTTTGAACCCATAAGACTGCATGACCAGACAGCCAACAACGATTCCACTGAGCTAAAGAGTTCAATGAAATCGTCAAGTAACTCTCCAAATCATTCAGCCTCAGAGACTCTTCCCGTTTAGCTTTTGTGTTTCGGCTATGTTGAGCCTTCTTCAGCACCATTATTATTTATATATATTTGTCATGAATAGCGAACACAAGGATAGATTTTCCCAGAAGTGACATACCATCATAAAAATATATGTAATTTGTGCAATCTTTTAACAAAATTATCCAAGCAACCTATAGGAACCCAAGGAATAGAGCAACTGAGCAACTGATCTATCGTTACCAAAGAAAACTCCAAAATGGACAAAATGTTTTTCGTTTAGAGGCTTCAAGACATGAAATGGCCTTTCTGCTGCTGAGCTTAAGCTAGCATCTTCCTCGCATAGATTTAAGCAATGAGCGAAAGCAAGATGTGAGAAATGCATATTTATTTTAATTCCTTCCCCGTTATTTCACCAGTTTCAGCTTTTAAAGTTGATCATTGTAAGGTACTAATTGTATAACAATTCTTTTACAAAAACCCTTACAGTTGTCTAAATGTAACTACTAACACTAACACTACATGTATAGTGATCGAGTTCTATGCCTCTTATGAAATGACTTACAAGTTGATACCCCCACAAGCCCTAAAGTGGAAGCCGAAATGTTTCTGCGACGCAATTTCAAAAATTGTTTGAAAACGAGGTCCTTAGTTGAAAAGATGTATCGACTTGATGATTTCCGAAATGTATTGCTCAATGAGAAAAAGATGGTGAAGAACAGAAGGTTTATCTCTGCGAGCAAAGGAACAAACAGTTAAAGAGTTGTTATTATCATCACATGGGAAATAAATCTTATTTTTCGTCTCATTTTACGCACATTGCTCCGACTACATTGATGACCATAATTATTTTTGACCAATAGGATCGCAGCATTTGGTAGTAACTGTGAATAATGATTCGACAACAGCTGTGCTTTAACTTGACCCAGACGATAACAAGTAGCTAAACCAGCTGGCGTATAGCAGATAAATGTTTTTAAAATATTGAAGCCTTGAGCTTTGACTTATTCTATCCTATATAAATTAAACAAAAAAGATTTTGACAACTTTATCAAACTTTTCTGATCAGTGACCAAACTAACAATGGTCCGAGGCCTACTCATATACCTTATTTCTTCAAATAAACGCCCAATCAAATATAAAAGCCTTCCTTCAACATAACTAGAATAGTGTGTATAACTACATGCTAATAAAGCAAGTGCCCATGAGCCTAATATCATGGTCTTGATATCTCCTGATGAGCTTACTCAACAATGTATGTAATTTGTGTAATTTCTCCGCAAATGGCATACCACAGTTGATGGGGTTTGAACCCATAAGACTGCATGACCAGACAGCCAACAACGATTCCACTGAGCTAAAGAGTTCAATGAAATCGTCAAGTAACTCTCCAAATCATTCAGCCTCAGAGACTCTTCCCGTTTAGCTTTTGTGTTTCGGCTATGTTGAGCCTTCTTCAGCACCATTATTATTTATATATATTTGTCATGAATAGCGAACACAAGGATAGATTTTCCCAGAAGTGACATACCATCATAAAAAATATGATGAAATTTGTGTTATCTGTTCACAAAAACACCCTAGCTAACCTCTAGCAACCTAAGGAATACAGCAACTGAGCAACTGACCTAAGGTTACCAAAGAAATCTCCAAAATGGTAAAAAGCTTTTTCGTTTAGAGGGGCCAAAAACTTGGAATGGCTTTAGTGCTGCTGAGCTTAAGCTAGCATCTTCCTTGCATAGTTTTAAGCAATGAGCGAAAGCAAGATGTGAGAAATGCATATTTATTTTAATTCCTCCCCCGTTATTCCACCGGTTTTAGCTTTTAGGGTTTTCCCAATATTTTAGAAAAATTGTGCAAGGTTGATAAAGGTAACAATTGTATAACAAGTCTTTTACAAACCCTTATAGCTGTCTAAATGTAACTACTAACACTAACACTACATGTATGGTGATCGAGTTCTATGCCTCTTATGAAATAACTTACAAGTTGATACCCCGACAAACCCAAGAGTGGAAGCCGAAATGTTTCTGCGACGCAATTTCAAAAATTGTTTGAAAACGAGGTCCTTAGTTGAAAAGATGTATCGACTTGATGATTTCCGAAATGTATTGCTCAATGAGAGAAAAGATGGTGAAGAACAGAAGGTTTATCTCTGCGAGCAAAGGAACAAACAGTTAAAGAGTTGTTATTATCATCACATGGGAAATAAATCTTATTTTTCGTCTCATTTGACGCACATTGCTCCGACTACAATGATGACCATAATTACTTCTGACCAATAAGATCGCAGCATTTGGTAGTAACTGTGAATAATGATTCGACAACAGCTTTGCTTCAACTTGACCCAGACGATAACAAGTAGCTAAACCAACTGGCGTATGGCAGATAAATGTTTTTTTAAATATTGAAGCCATGAGCCTTGATTTATTCTATCCTATATAAATTAAACAAAAAAGATTTTGACAACTTTATCAAACTTTTCTGATTAGTGACCAAACTAACAATGGTCCGAGGCCTACTCATATACCTTATTTCTTCAAATAAACGCCCAGTCTACTATAAAAGCCTTCCTTCAACATTACTAGAATAGTGTGTATAACTACATGCTAATAAAGCAAGTGCCCATGAGCCTAATATCATGGTCTTGATATCTCCTGATGAGCTTACTCAACATTGTATGTAATTTGTGTGATTTCTCCGCAAATGGCATACCACAATTGATGGGATTTGAACCCAAGACTGCATGACCAGAGAGCCAACAACGATTCCACCGAGCTAAAGAGTTCAATGAAATCGTTGAGTAACTCTCCAAGTCATTCAGCCTCAGACACTCTTCCCGTTTAGCTTTTGTGTTTCGACAATGTTGAGCCTTCTTCAGCACCATTATTATATATATATAATTGTCGTGAATAGCGAACACAAGGGTAGATTTTCCCATTTGTGGCATATCACAATTGATTGGTTTTGAACCCAAGACTGCATGATGACATTTGTGTAATCTGTTCACAAAAACACCCTAGCTAACCTCTAGCAACCTAAGGAATACAGCAACTGAGCAACTGACCTAAGGTTACCAAAGAAAATCTCCAAAATGGTAAAAAGCTTTTTCGTTTAGAGGGGCCAAAAAATTGGAATGGCTTTAGTGCTGCTGAGCTTAAGCTAGCATCTTCCTTGCATAGTTTTAAGCAATGAGCGAAAGCAAGATGTGGGAAATGCATATTTATTTTAATTCCTCCCCTGTTATTCCACCGGTTTTAGCATTTAGGGTTTTACCAATATTTTAGAAAAATTTTGCAAGGTTGATAAAGGTAATAATTGTAAAACAATTCCTTTACAAACCCTTATAGCTGTCTAAATGTAACACTAACACTAACACTACATGTATGGTGATCGAGTTCTATGCCTCTTATGAAATGACTTACAAGTTGATACCCCGACAAACCCTTAAGTGGAAGCCGAAATGTTTCTGCGACGCAATTTCAAAAATTGTTTGAAAACGAGGTCCTTAGTTGAAAACATGTATCGACTTGATGATTTCCGAAATGTATTGCTCAATGAGAAAAAAGATGGTGAGGAACAGAAGGTTTATCTCTGCAAGCAAAGGAACAAACAGTTAAAGAGTTGTTATTATCATCACATGGGAAATAAATCTTATTTTTCGTCTCATTTTACGCACATTGCTCCGACTACATTGATGACCATAATTATTTTTGACCAATAGGATCGCAGCATTTGGTAGTAACTGTGAATAATGATTCGACAACAGCTTTGCTTCAACTTGACCCAGACGATAACAAGTAGCTAAACCAGCTGGCGTATAGCAGATAAATGTTTTTTAAAAATTGAAGCCATGAGCCTTGACTTATTCTTTCCTATATAAATTGAACGAACTTCAAATAAATGCCCAATAATATAAAAGCCTTTGCTTCAACATGACTAGAAACTTTAAGCAATATTCGCAGGGAAAGCTAGCTGTCGGTACAGTAATGTATTTTTGTAATAGGAATTTTCTATGCTTTGATCATCCATTTTTTGCGTGACGTTATCACCTCTTTATTCCTATGATTTTTTCTATATATGTTTTATGTGACTTTCAATAACCTTTAAATTGGAAACCATATCTTGCAACTTGAAACCGAGTACTTTTCTAAGTACACGCAGTTTTTTTTATAAGCAACCGCTTATAAGCAACCAAGATGTAGAAGGCCTAAAACTTTAAGCAACGTATAGTACAACAAGGAAAAAACCTAAGCAATATTTTAATTTTTAAATAATTTATATTGCTGCAAGCAATCGAGCATTGACCAACATAGAAGCTATTTCCATTCATTTGCCGTCAAAACTCACATATCAACGGAGTGTTACTCATTACGTGAAGCATTTCATTAAGGGGTTTCCGTTTAACTTTCAATAGAAAGTCTCTATATGGTAACAATTACATGGTACTTCTTGACTTATGTTATTATAGCATTTCTTTACTGTGTACTAGGTGTTCTAGCGTTATGTTGCATAAGCTATATGATAACTCCAAATGTTGCTGTTTTTCTAGCCTCTATACTATTCTTAGGGCAAAAAATATATAGTTAAAATTAAGCAACTACTAAGCAACTTTTGCTACCAAAAGGTGGTCATAAGAGGTCAAAAAATAAGCAACTTTTTTTAACTAAGCCCAAGTGAAGTTGCTTATAAAAAAACTGTGCGTAAGCGGGTGTGAAAACTGAAGTGTGTTATCCAAATCAGTAAGCGTGTGTTTTCTGTTAAGTTTAGTTTAAACAATATACAAGACAGTTGATAGAATACCATTATAGACTGCCAGTTTCTTATGCCAAACTTTTGCAGCCCACCGTACATCATAACAAATACCTGTCTTGAATTAACACAAATTGGAATAATAAATTTCTAACTAGACACCCAGGGCAATTAAAAGTTTTTTGCCATACTTCAATGCAAAGCAAAACATTTGGTAAAAAAAACAAGATATTTGATATAATTGATAACTTACACTTCTCCAGTCAGTTAGATAAGGTAGATACACTCTACCTTGGTTATCCACATGTTTTCCTGGCTTTATGACCATATTACTTGTTGGAGTTACGAATACAAGAGGAGGGATAAATGGATGTGTTTCAAGCAACCAAAGTTTGATTGGAATGTTGTAAATATTTCCTACAATAGAAAATGAAGGCCTTGTCTTTTAAGGCGGGTGATCGCCTGCGCCCACCTCGTCACTACCCTCAAATGCTTGAGGTGAGCTGTCATCACTCCCCTCGATATCAAACAACCAACAAATCCGTCACCTTTGCTTCTCTTCCTTCATGACCGGACAGACAGGAAATCTCCGGCATTCATCTTTAAATAGACTTATTTTTGATCTCCTTTCACCTCAGACTTTTTCTGTTTTTCATTCTGTTGAGGACTTTTTAATGAAGATAAGCATCATTCAAGCATCACAGTTGATAGAAGGCTGAACGTACTTTTATCCTCTAAAACGTTCGTATATGATTTCTTTTTTGCTCCGAATTTTATAATTGATTTCAATTAGTTAAAATGTATTTTTCTTGTTATAAACACTGTTTTCTTCCGTGTGGTTCTGTATTATACACTTTAACAGCCACTTAAAGCAGATAAAAAACCGTCCACCTGAATTTTCCGAGGGGGGCAATTACCGCCCACCTACTAAAATCTTCCTGACGAGGCCTGATCGTGCTGTGGCGTTGTGGTGTAATCCAGCTGACTCGTGGTATCAGAAGCTCAGTGTGGTAATGGTTCAAGCGTCACAGCCAGGGTCGAGGTCTCAATTAATTAACCTACTACTGAGATCCTAGCGACTGGCGCTAAAACACCATTTCACCTTTCACCTTCATGCTTAAGAAGTTTCAACATAGTCAAAAGACAAAAAAGTCAAATAGGATGAGAGCCTTGGGCTGTATGACTTGGAGAGTTACTCAGTTCATTTCATTGAGCTCTATAGCTTAGTGGAAACGTCATCAGTAAATTTATTTACATATATTACTATGTAAGCTGGTAATATGTCTAAGGTACCGAAATGAATGCAGTTAGGCTCATATCGCATTTGAGCACAAATTTGTATTCGATCCTATATGAATAATTTCACCAGTGGCCCCATTCTAAAATGCCAGAGGCGTTTCGCTCTTATTGGAGCTCATCAGTGACATGTGTGAGTATCAAACCGGGGTTTATTGCGTGAGAAGCACAAGTGCTAATCACACGACCACTGGAGTTTGGCTGACTGGTGAGCAACTTTGGAGTTTTAGACTTCTATCACACGAGTACCGAAGTCTTGCATATTACTATGTAAGGTTGGTGCCTGGTCTAAGTTACCGAAACGAATGCAGTTAGGCTCATATTGCATGAGCACAAATTCGTATTCAGCCTATATGAATAATGTCACTGATGAGCTCCAATAAGAGCAAAACGTGTCTGGCATTTGAGATTGGGGCGACTGGTGAAATTATTCATATACACATATACTTCAAAATCTAACAACTTACCTTTGTATCTAACAGGGATAGTTCCAACAAAGCAAATAAGCTCGTGTTGTCTTCCATCTTGGTAAACTAAAAGGATTAGAAGTAAAATTATAGACCAGCAATTATAAATTTAGGACAAAAGAGTTTTTAAAAAAAGTTTGCTGTTTCTTTACTAGAATGTCAAGACAGCAGTCAGGCCCGGGACACAAATTGAAGCAGTTAATGGGGGGGGGAGTATTCATGTGAGGAGCTAGTCTGTAAGAGTCTAATTCATTCAGGCTGTGCTTTTTGTATGATATATAGCTGGTGGGAGGGGGGGGGGCGCCCCCATTATAAAATCTTTGTGTTGAGCCTAAAGGTCATGAAACTTGGAAGAATTGTACAATAACATGTTCTGCATCTTTTGACATTCAAATTGGGCTGCTACGTGACCCCATTCTGTTGACGTAAGCAATTGTTGACGTCATGCTTAGAAATGTCAAAAAATTCAGGACATCATTTTTGGGTTGCATAGCCTTCTACAGTATACTTATTGCACTCAACAATGTAAATAGGGAATGCACATGTATCATAAAATGTGTTATGGCATATAAGAGCAATATTTTCATAGAAACTGCTAATTGATTTTTTCATGACGTAAGGAGACATAACGGCCCTATGGGCATGCTCAAAGAACGTCTCTGGTTGAATATAGCTATTTCGGTCAAATGATGAAAGATGTTTATCCGTATGCACAACGATGACGATAATGATTATTATGATAATGGTGGTGGTTCTGATGATGATGTTGATGACCACGATGATTGTGATGCTGTTGGTAGGGGTGATTGTGGTGGTAGGATGGGTGTGGTGGTGGTGGTAGAGGTGGTTATGGTGCTGAAGGTAGGGGTGCTTATGATGGTTGTGATAAGGGTGATCATGGTGATGGTTATCATGATAATGATGATGATGAGGATGGTGATTATTATTATTATTACTATTGTTAATGATAATAATGACGATTTGTTTTGAAAGCTGTTTTGAAATTGCTGCTCTTTGCCAAGACTCTTTGATCAATTTTGAGAATGCGTGAAATGTCATTTGCCAAACCAAGGTGGCAATTTGCCAGTTTCATATGGTAAACAACATGAGTCATATGCAATCAAGCTTGTGCAAGGAAAAAAATTGTCACATGACCTTAAATTGACAAAAGGGCTTGCTTTCCTTGATTGTGAAGAACTAACCGCAAATTGCGCATAATTGGGTGAGACAGTGGCCCTAATGGCATTCTTGACAATGGCCTTATTGTTACATGTTTTCCATTGTTCAAGCGTTGGTTAGCTAGTAAGTCAGTAAGTGAGTGAGTGAGTGGGTGAGTGAGTGACATCCACCCTCACCAATATGTTCGAATTCTTCAAACATGAACATGATGACATCATCAAAATGAGTGCTCCGCAAAAAAATTTTTTGCATTAATATAATCCTAAAATGATTATAGGAAAACTTGGGGAGTTTCATTGAGAAACTCTTAGTGGTTTAGAAATTATGCCTGTAACTTTCTACCCACGGGCCCATTGCCCCTCCCAGCCTGTGTAGGGTAAAAGATGCTGATGAAGGCTTTAAGGGTGTAACTGGGGCAAACTCTTGAAAAAGGAGCAACAATTCATTTGTTGGCAATTTGTAAACCTTACTCAGAATCCTGTTCCAAAGAAAATCCCCTAAAAATCTTTTTGTTTAAACAAGAATCTTGAATACCTTTCTGTGTAGTGGAATGCCCCTTGTTCTAAATCTTTTACTTCAACAGGTGGGTGAGAGGGCTTGAGAATGTCTGGTGGCAGCAGTTGGATTGCCCGGAAATTACTGGTGAGCATGTTGCACAGAAAGTTCTTAAGCCTGGTTCTCATCTGTTATAAACCTGATTGCGGACAGTTGGCGACCGCCTGCAACCACTCTGGACAAAGTTTTCACTCATGCTGCTTGACCATGGCGATCAATGATCCTCTGTCCCCATGCTGTCAGTTTTGACTTGGGAAACAAAAAACCTGTTTTCAACACCCCCAATGTAGGAACCGCCCTGCTGAGGAGTGTCAGATGGAAAAAGCTTTTAAATACGGCAGAAAATTTTTTCCCCTGTTTATCGAAATTTATGCAGGTATGCCATTAGCACATATGGTGCTTGTGCTAACCTTTATACACACTATTCTAGATGGAGTATTACTATATACACTGAAATAATACATACAAGTAAAAGACAGTATAGATATACATTAAAATCATTTTAATGTATATACCATCTTTTACTGATTGATATTCATTATGGCACCTTGCTTTTTGATACATACCAAATTTATCAATTTCTGGTTTCAGATCAGTGAAGTGTCTCAAAGCATTTAGTGCATCAGGGATGGCAGCCTCTTTATGTTTGTACTGCAAAAAAGAAAATTCAGTTGTTCACAACAGATCCTGATACTTAATGTCAATGGAATTTTTTAGTTAAATAATTATTTTAAAAGTGTATACTTTGCCTTAAAGATTAAGACCCAGTCAGTTTTATGCCAGTATGAGATGAATCCAGTACAAAACTTTTCCATTTTGGCCTTGCGTCTACACTACTGTATGCCGGCACAGTTTTGATATAAATACAGTATGAAATGAATATGATACAATAACCAGCTTCATCTGAAAGCGGCATAGTGTAAACGCCTGAATACGGTACAGTTTGATGTCGCTTTTCTGAATCAGTGAGAGGAAAAACAATTACTATTTGTTTTTGTTGACGTGAAACAATCAATTTTAGATGAAAACCGATGACCTTGCTCATCGTATTCATTTCATAACAGCATAGTGTAAACAGGGACTCCCAATTCCCCATCCAATACGAAATCATTCCGTATTCATTTCATACTGGCATAGTGTTAATGGAGTCGAAAGTACCAGGATTTTCCATGCTATGGGCTTCTAATACTGGGGCTGAAATCTTGCTTAATTTTGTCTATATTGCACTCCTGGCCATGAACATTTTAGCAGGTTCGGAGTCAAATCAACCTTCTCTCTGGGGTCAGACAGATGATTTTTCAACTACTTAAATCTTTATAACTATTCAAAATCTACTGACACATTTTACTGACAGATTATTTAAAAAACAGAACAAAATCAAAAGGTTCTTATTGCATTGTTGCTGCTGCCTGCTGCCACAAAATCAAGACTGGGAAACGTTACGAAGTACCCTGCCCTTGCTGACCCATCCTAGGTTGGAATGTGTGGGCCCTGCACATGGAAGCATATCGTTTTCCAAACAAAAGGAGCATTGTTTTCTATTGTTTTAGCCAAATTTGCATACAGAACAAATTCTGTGCGCACAACAAAATTTCCAACCTGGATCTCATCTAGTTATCTTGCTTGCATTATTAACAATACGACAATCTATGAATCTCCAAAAGATAAAAATTGGCGTTAAAATTGTTGTCAATGCAAGCAAGGATGTATACTATTTTTTGTTTTGGTAAAGTAAACCAACACTTGGTTGCAAGGTAAAAATCATCCAAAACCTCATTGCATAGGTTTTCTTTTGCTGTGGAGTGCAGAGTAATTTTGTTGTATGGCTGGCTACTAGACTCCTTAGACTTTGAGTATCCACAAAGGGTAGCCAGATGCCAGAGCAGAGGGACTAACAAAAACCTAAAAACTAAAACCACATCATCTGCAAGCAAGCGAAGTAAACGCAGTCGAGAAGCATTAAAACATCTGCAAAGAAGTAAAGAATTATGGCAACCTTTCGCTTGTGCATCTTGTCTTTGAGCCAGCTTTCCCAACTCATCTTGCCAGGTCAACGTTGTTAGGCCGTAGTCTTGGTAGTCTCTTCCTTTTTGCCTGGATAAAACTTTTTGCTCCGTTTTAAAATGATTGTTTCAACAAAACCAGCTTTAAGGAACGAAGCAAATGACAGAATATGTAATATATTTCATGCTAAATATATTTTGAATGTATCATCTCTTTTTATACAGTAAAAAACCTTTTAATTTTCGCTGAGTGTTTTCCTCTTTCTGCAACCCACCTAGTTGTGTACTTTGACACCTAGTACGCATGCGCTGTAATGTCCTGCTGCCCTTTCTGACAGTGGATTGCGAAATGATGACAAAACCCCATAATCCTGCCTGCAACACAACCCGTTGTAATGTGATTCATTTGGAAAATATGCAAACTAAGGAAATTTGCTTTTCTTTTTCCACTTTTTTAGTCAATAAAATATTTACAATAGAATGAAATTCTAGATTCAATATTGTTTGATTGTCTTTTAGAAGAAATGTCACCACCCAACGAGCACCACTCAGCTCCCTCCCCAACCTCACCCCCACCCTTCAAGCTTTCAGGGTCACGGACTCGAATCCCTCAACAGGCAAAAGATTGTTTTTACTTATCAGTGATTAAACATGAGACAGATAGATAGATATATAGATAAGATAATTAGAAATTTGGAAAAACAAAAAGAAATAACAAACAAAAAACATTCAAAATAATCAGCTTTTAAAACACAAACTGCCAATCACTAAGTACATATGTTCAACAATTATGTCTATGCTTATGTTTATGTTTATGTTCATGTTTATGCTTATGTTAATGTTTTTGTTTATGTTTATGTTTATGTTTATGTTCATGTTTATGTTTATGATTATCCGCTGTTTCTTTGCCTTTGTTTTACAACGGAGTGAAATGTAAACAGACTTCTATTTCCGAGCAAGTTGTCAAGGCCACATCTTTAATCAACAAATGTGAGAAATCAAAACATATTTCATCCGCAGTCTCTTTGTCTTTGTTTTACAATAGAGTGAAATGTAAACAGAATTCTGTTTACGAGCAAGCTGTCAAGGCCACATCTTTAATCAATAAATGTGTGAAATCAAAGCATATTTCATCCGCAGTCTCTTTGCCTTTGTTTTACAATAGCGTGAAATGTAAACAGACTTCTGCTGCCGAGCAAGCTGTCAAGGGCACATCTTCAATCAATAAATGTGTGAAATCAAAACATATTTCATCTGCTGTCTCTTTGTCTTTGTTTTACAATAGAGTGAAATGTAAACAGACTTCTGTTTCCGAGCAAGCTGTCAAGGCTATGTCTTCATTAAAAAATGTGTGAAATCAAAACATACTTCATCTGCAGTCTCTTTGCCTTTGTTTTACAATAGCGTGAAATGTAAACAGACTTCTGTTGCCGAGCAAGCTGTCAAGGACACATCTTCAATCAATAAATGTGTGAAATCAAAACATATTTCATCTGCTGTCTCTTTGTCTTTGCTTTACAAGAGAGTGAAATGTAAACAGACTTCTGTTTCCGAGCAAGCGGTCAAGGCCACATCTTCAATCAATAAATGTGTGAAATCAAAACATATTTCATCCGCAGTCTCTTTGCCTTGGTTTTACAATAGAGCGAAATGTAAACAGACTTCTGTTTCCGAGCAAGCTGTCAAGGCCACATCTTCGTCAATAAATATGTGAGACTAAAACATATTCCATCCGCTGTCTCTTTGCCTTTGTTTTACAATAGAGTGAAATGTAGACAGACTTCTGTTTCCGAGCAAGCTGTCAAGGCCACATCTTTAATTAATAAATGTGTGAAATCAAAACATATTTCATCCCTTATCTCTTTGCCTTTGTTTTACAATAGCGTGAGATGTAAACAGACTTCTGTTTCCGAGCAAGCTGTCAAGGCCACATCTTCAATCAATAAACGTGTGGAATCAAAACATATTTCATCCGCAGTCTCTTTGCCTTTGTTTTACAATAGCGTGAAATGTAAACAGACTTCTGTTTCCGATGTCTTCATTAAAAAATGTGTGAAATCAAAACATATAATTTCATCGCCTGCCGTTTCTTCTCGAGATATCCAAGCAGCATTTTCCACAACACATGTGGGAAGTTTTCGCAATTCAAACATATTTGTTCTCCTGCTTGTCGATCCAACCTTGGTTCCTTAAATGTGTGAAAAGAAACAGCCGTCTGCGGAGACGTTATGTTTTTGTTTCATCAAAACATGAAATAGGCAGCCAAGTCGGTTCAATTCTTCGGCTTTTCTTCAATTTTTTGCCAAGTAAAATCTGAAGCATTACTCTTCTCATCCGGCACTTTACCATATTCAAACTCGGGTGCTTTAGCATTCGGACTAGCTCCGGTCATTGTCTCGTTGTCATACCAATGTAAATCCTCCTGCATAAGAAAAAACATAAAAGATTATTCATATAAGAATTTACACGGTAAGTAGTCGCGTTCGTGTGGTATAAGTATATAAGTATAGCTACGCTTCGTTGCGTTAGGATACTTCTGAACAGAAGGCCGCAAATGTGACGTGATAAAGGCCCTGGTCAAACGATCAAATGTTGTTGAAACATTTGAAACTTGCTTGTCAAGCAAAATCTTTATCGGTTTAGCCACGTCGCAAAACAAAACTCTTAAAATGTTAAAACACATGGTGTAACAAATTCAGCTCAATTTTGCTTGTCAACCAATGTTTGGCCAGGGCTTAAGCCTTGTGTCCCCGAAATAGCAACAATTGCAAGATTATCGCTTATCACGAGATCTTACAAACAAATAGAAACATTAAGGTGCTGTGGCGTGAAGGTGCTGTGGCGTCGTGGTGAGATCCAGCTGGCTCGTGGTGTCAGGAGCTCAGTGTGGTCAGGGTTCAAGCCCAGCCACGGTAGCGTCACAGCCAGGGTCGAGGTCTCGATTAGTTAACCTACTACTGAGATCCTAGCAATTGGCGCTAAAACACCATTTCACCCTTCACTTTCACCCAACATAATCCTAAGATCACCGTAAAACGATCATGGAATAGTGATCGCAAAAAAGAAAGATTATGAATTGATTAAACTCTCAAGCTTTCTATCGATAACCAGAGATCTTTTTCCTTTAATTAAAGATCATTCTTCATGATCATCATTGAATACAATCGCAAGCTCGTTACAACTTTATGGACACTTCTAGTCTCGGTTCGATGAGCGATAATTGATACTCATGTAGTCTATAATTGTAGACAAGAATATTTTCTTTATGACGAAAAATATTGAACCAAAAAGGGAACTGAAAACCACAGCAGGTTTAAGGCACTGGCAAGCGATCAAACATTGTTGGTCATACATATTAGATTGGCTTTACAAGCAGGGTTTTACGGTCTGGCCACGTCGCATAACTTAATTCGAGAACCAGAATCTCTTCGCAATGTTTTTGAAACATTTGAAAACATTTTCAGCTTCTCGCAAGCAAACATTTTTGACGAGCAATGCCTTGGGAAAGGCAAGCGATGACAAAATTACTCCACGGGAACCAAAGACTGATGCAGAGCAAAGGGGAGTAGCTTGTACCATCTAGAGAAGTCTGCTGCCAGAAAACAGTTATCTTGACTACTTCTTGCTAGAAAATGGCATTTTGCGCGAAATTTTCCAGAGATGAAAAATCCTTAAATAAACCCTGCCATGATATAAATCATACAGTTCCCCTTGAGTAAAAACGGGTTGCATTTTTTGTTCTACTTACCACTAGGGGTTTGTTGATGTTATCACTTTCGTATCCTATTAAACCCTCTATAATTTTGGCTGGTTTATCAGCTTGCACAACATAAAATGGAGCTGACGCGATCTGTCCCTTTCCACAGCCTATCTTAGTTGTTCTTTTCCATACAATTTGACTGAAGCAATAAACAGCATTGCCATCCTTTGACTTTTTTGTGTTCCAGTTGATGTGAATTTCTTGGTCATGCCACTCCTAAGAAATCAAAATAGCTATTAAAGCAAAACATTGCGCTAAAATGCCCAAAACACTAAGAGCTGTTCACCATGATGTCAAACATTATGAGTTAGGGGTGATGGCCTCCGTTCTCTGTTCTGCACTCATGAGCACGTTGGACGAATGTATACCGGCCTTGTTGCTAGAATGGAAAAACTACAGTCGAGCATTGGGGGTTTTCGGAAAGAAACCTCTATTCACTGTTGTACGGGACTGTGTACATATAACCAGGTTATCCGCAAAAATGAAGAAGGTAGATCTCAGCAACTCCAGCCGTTCTAGCCACATTAGAGCCTCGCCACTAAAAGAAAGATCCAACAATATGGACAATCCACACAGAGCAAACTAGCTCTGCATGCTTGAGATACCATTAACTTTGAATCCACGTTTGTGTCCCTGAGCTTTACTCCAAAACTGTTTCTGGTATTCCTAATTCCTCTACAAAAATATTTGTCTTAGTAAATTTGCCCAGTCTACCCATGGTTGTCTTAACAGTCTCAGTAGTTTGCTGTGGCGATCACCCTTTGTTGATAAAGAGACAGGATTTGAAAGCGATATGTGCGACCAGGATTCATTTAGAGCCAATGGGCTTGTAGCTTAGAAACTACAAAATTAAAGCAAAGAGTCATAGAATCTTCAAAGGTGCAGCAAGCAAACAAACAAATAAATAAGCATGCAAGTAAGCAAGCCAACAAGCAAGCAAGCAAGCAAGCAGGAAAGCAAGCAAGAAAGCAAGCAAGCAAAGATACAACAAAGCAAGCAAGCAAGCAAGCAAGCAGGCAAGCAAGCAAGCAAGCAAGCAAACAAGCAAGCAAGCAAGCAAGAAAGCAAGCAAGTAAACAAGCAAGCAAGAACGCAACAAAGCAACTAACAAACAAAGTTAAGCAAGCAAGCAATATATCTTTGTTAACGCAGGTCGTTGTTTGAGGACCTGCAGCTTGGGTTCCCAGACTGACATTCTGGATTGAATACCCTGGATACATACAGCTGAGTTGACTGTAGGTTTGTGGAAATTGCTCCCGGCGATTCTAACCTACCACCTGCCGATCGTGAGCCGAACTCTTCGACCACTCTGCATCACCAAATGGTTAACTGTCATAGCACGCTATAGAATATGAGATAAATAAAGAATTAAATTGAAATGAGTTAAACCTTGATGACATCCTTCCATGTTGCATAAAGGCTTCCCCAAGCCCAGCACTCCCCTATTCCCTTCCGTGTCCAATTTGATGACCCAACAGTGTTATTGTTGTCAGCCCATTCTTGCGCTTGTTTCGAAAGCTCGTCATCCAGATAAAGTGGGAGGACTTGATGGTTTTCACGATATTTGTTGTGGAGATCAAGGCATTCTTTTCTACAGTCGAAATCGCACTCTAAACCGAAGAAACAGGAAAGCAATCACCAATTAGAATTATCATGATCAAGATCATCATCACGATTATAACAATCAAGAATGATTATCAAGGCAAAGATTATGATAATCACGGTCGAGGCCAAGACTATGGTTATCATGGTCAATACTAATGATCTAGACTTATTACACGAGTCCCAGTTATCGCAGCTACCATCTTTAGTTGTTGTTGTTGTCAGAAAGCTGCTCAAACTGGAGCGAAGATTCTTCAGAGTAGCGAATTGCTGTTGTTGTTGGTCTAGATTTTATGAGCGGAACTGAGACTCGTGTAATAAGTCTACACTAACGCCTCAAACAGCCGACAACTTTAACTGATGGACCGAAGTTTTCTACAAAAAATGTAGTGTATACAATGTCCCATATAGGAGTTACCTCGCCCGGTGGAAAACATCCTCGCACGGACAACAAACTGCTAAAAATCAAACAATTTTAAAGAATCATGGATTTTTCGTGCACTTTATTGTTACCTGAGACAACAAATCGTTGCAGCAAAGCAAATCCAATCAGACCAACGAAGAAAAAAATTACACCATCCATGCTGAAAAGCATTTTATTTGTGTTTTTCCATCTCCTGTACACCTGAAAACTTACAATATCATAATAGTATTTATCATTACCTAAAACATAACATAGCAACATAAATCGAATTCGTTTATTAAAAGTCTTAGATTCAAGTATGATTACTGCGGGTACCTGAATAACAAGTCCAAAGCGGCGTGCAAAGATCAAAACAAATCAGGAACGCTGACCTTGAATTCTAGACAAGTGCAAAGAGCTTCCATATGACGGGTACCTGTGGTACAGGCACCAATCGACCCATCGGAATTCGGTAAGATGGGCCCTTATGCAGGGACGCCAAAGCAAACTGAGCTCTATGGGGGAAGGGGGCTTGCGGTAGTGAGGGTTGTAATCTGATATTTGTTTAAAGGAAAGAAAATCAGAGGGAAAGACTACAAAAGTGGGGAATTTTTGAAAAAATGCCCTTTAGAGCCTTGACAAAGGCGCGGTATGCGTCCTCTGGTTAATGGCCGTCATTAGCAAGCCTTTTAGCATAATATGACCAAAAAGCACTAAAAACGCAAAATAGCAGAAATCGACTGCTTGAAATTCTTCTTTTTATCAGAGCAGCATCTTGTGGGGTGCTAAGCAGAAAATTCTATCGCTTATCGGAAAAGCTAGCCATGTGTTCTTGGAGGCTTTATTAATTCCCTTCTAGTCACGTTTCGTATCCGTACCAGTTGGGATCCGATCCAAGCATTTACACGGGATCTAAACAGGGCCAAAGACGAGCAGGCTCTACTTCTGATTACATCCCAAACTGGCTCTTAAAAGAGCCAGAAAAGGGACGGATCCAAGAGATCCCGTGTAAACGGAACGCGTTTTCGCGCCAAACTAGCTCTGGATCGGACCAGAGCCGATCCAGTTACACTCGTGTGATTGTCATCTCAGTTTTTCGGGTCGGTTTGAAATTTCAGGTGGACTTTCAATTTCTTGTGGGAAGAAATTTATTTAAATTCTGAGAGAGATGACTAGTATGAAAAACAGAAAAGAGCGGTGCACTCCGGGACAGATATTAAGAAAAATAAAAATCAGGATAGAAATCGCCTACACGCGGGAAGCAAATCGCAAGGTACAAAACTTCGAAACTTCGAAACCATCAGAGTTTCAGACCGAGTTTGAAAGGTAGACTTATTACAAGAGTCACAGTTATCTTTAGTTGTTGTTGCTGTTGGAAAGCTGCTCAAACTGCTCAGTGTAGCGAATTGCTGCTTGGACCAGATTACATGAGCGCAACTGAGACTCGTGTAATAAGTCTATTTCAGAGGTAAGTTGTCTAATACAACATATTACATCGTAAAGAAAACAGTAAGGGCATATCAATGCATAATATACCACTGTTAAGATATTCTTTACATGCATTATATCACAGAGGAATTGAAACAGTACGTTACTACTGACAGTACACCAGTCAAATAAAGATATACTGTGATATTATGATTACAAATTCGACGTTCAAAATAGCACCCCTTGTAGATCTGCATCAAATAGTAAGATGTTAAGAGGGCCTTTCAAACCTTCTCAGTTCCTTTCATTTTTCAGTATAACTCACATACTAGTATTTAACAAAGTTTCGCCATCCACACAATGATGATTCACATTTATCTTGTTTATGCGAAGAACTGTTAGTTCTTGTCGATGTCCTACAAGAAAAACAAAAATTTGGAAATGAAATTTCAATTCAACAAAGTTAACAGAGAACGAGAACAATAAAACCGTATTCTCCCTAACTTCTGGCCTCAGCGAGAAGGGTGCTGATTAGAAAGAGATGAAAAATGAAATTCACCAGTAAAAAAAATAGTTTGAAACACAGACGATCATTTCGTTTACAAAAGTTAATATTCCATAACTATCAAAGTTGTTATAGGCTCTATGTTAAGCTGATTACAATGTCTTCCGAGTCCAAATCCTCTTCAATTTACATAAATAATAGAAGCACATACCTATCATCTAAATGGACAATATAAATAAGCTACTATTTGATTCAGAAAGCAAAGCAGTGGAGCTTATAATACTAATAACTGTTGGCTATCATGCTGATATGGTCTCCAACGGTCTTAAAATAGTTATTACTAGGAGTAATAATTGGGTATTGTAGTACACGGTTTCAGAGAAAAAGAGTTAGGCACAGCCTACACAGGGCAAGCCGAATGTTCGGTAGAACTCCATTCGGCGTGTAAAAAAAAATAATTTTCAAGCCTAGTGAGGGAAATGAACCTGCGAACCATAGGTTAAAAGCCTCATGCTCTACTCACTGAGCTAACTAGGCTGTTGAAGTATCTAACAGTGCGAGAATTCATAATCAGTAACCAATAGACAATTTAAGGGACAAAAAACAGCATTAACGTCCAGTGAGAAACTTGAACCCGCGACCCTCAGGTTAAAAGCCTGATGCTCTACTGACTGAGCTAACTGGGCTTTTGAAGTATCTAACAGTGCAAGAATTCATAATCAGTAATCAATAGATAATTTAAGGGACAAAGAACAGCATTCACGCCCAGTGAGGGACTTGAACCCGCGACCCTCAGGTTAAAAGCCTGATGCTCTACCGACTGAGCTAACTGGGCTGTTGAAGTATCTAACAGTGCAAGAATTCATAATCAGTAATCAATAGATAATTTAAGGGACAAAGAACAGCATTCACGCCCAGTGAGGGACTTGAACCCGCGACCCTCAGGTTAAAAGCCTGATGCTCTACCGACTGAGCTAACTGGGCTGTTGAAGTATCTAACAGTGCCAGGTTTCATAAACAGTAACCAATAGATAATTTAAGGGACAAAGAACAGCATTCACGCCCAGTGAGGAATTTGAACCTGCGACCCTCAGGTTAAAAGCCTGATGCTCTACCGACTGAGCTAACTGGGCTGTTGAAGTATCTAACAGTGCCAGATTTCATAAACAGTAACCAATAGATAATTTAAGGGACAAAGAACAGCATTCACGCCCAGTGAGGGATTTGAACCTGTGACCCTCAGGTTAAAAGCCTGATGCTCTACCGACTGAGCTAACTGGGCTGTTGAAGTATCTAACAGTGCAAGAATTCATAATCAGTAACCAATAGATAATTTAAGGGACAAAGAACAGCATTCACGCCTAGTGAGGGACCTCAACCCCAACCCTCAGGTTAGAAGCCTGATGATCTACCAACTGAGCTAACTGGGCTGTTGAAGTATCTAAAAGTGCAAGAATTCATAATCAGTAACCAATAGATAATTCAAGGGACAAAGAACAGCATTCACGCCCTGTGAGGGACTTAAAACCGCAACCCTCAGGTTAAAAGCCTGATGCTCTACCGACTGAGCTAACTGGGCTGCTGAAGTATCTAACAGTGCCAGAATTCATAATCAGTAACCAATAGATAATTTAAGGGACAAAGAACAGCATTCACGGCCAATTAGGGATTTGAACCCGCAACCCTCAGGTTAAAAGCCTGATGCTCTACCGACTTAGCTAACCGGGCTGTTGAAGTATCTAACAGTGCAAGAATTCATAATCAGTAACCAATAGATGATTTAAGGGACAAAGAACAGCATTCACGCCCAGTGAGGAACTTGAACCCGCGACCCTCAGGTTAAAAGCCTGATGCACTACCGACTGAGCTAACTGGGCTGTTGAAGTATCTAACAGTGCCAGATTTCATAAACAGTAACCAATAGATAATTTAAGGGACAAAGAACAGCATTCACGCCCAGTGAGGGATTTGAACCTGTGACCCTCAGGTTAAAAGCCTGATGCTCTACCGACTGAGCTAACTGGGCTGTTGAAGTATCTAACAGTGCAAGAATTCATAATCAGTAACCAATAGATAATTTAAGGGACAAAGAACAGCATTCACGCCCAGTGAGGGACCTCAACCCCAACCCTCAGGTTAGAAGCCTGATGATCTACCAACTGAGCTAACTGGGCTGTTGAAGTATCTAAAAGTGCAAGAATTCATAATCAGTAACCAATAGATAATTCAAGGGACAAAGAACAGCATTCACGCCCTGTGAGGGACTTAAAACCGCAACCCTCAGGTTAAAAGCCTGATGCTCTACCGACTGAGCTAACTGGGCTGCTGAAGTATCTAACAGTGCCAGAATTCATAATCAGTAACCAATAGATAATTTAAGGGACAAAGAACAGCATTCACGCCCAGTGAGGGACTTGAACCCGCGACCCTCAGGTTAAAAGCCTGATGCTCTACCGACTGAGCTAACTGGGCTGTTGAAGTATCTAACAGTGCAAGAATTCATAATCAGTAATCAATAGATAATTTAAGGGACAAAGAACAGCATTCACGCCCAGTGAGGGACTTGAACCCGCGACCCTCAGGTTAAAAGCCTGATGCTCTACCGACTGAGCTAACTGGGCTGTTGAAGTATCTAACAGTGCCAGATTTCATAAACAGTAACCAATAGATAATTTAAGGGACAAAGAACAGCATTCACGCCCAGTGAGGGATTTGAACCTGCGACCCTCAGGTTAAAAGCCTGATGCTCTACCGACTTAGCTAACTGGGCTGTTGAAGTATCTAACAGTGCCAGATTTCATAAACAGTAACCAATAGATAATTTAAGGGACAAAGAACAGCATTCACGCCCAGTGAGGGATTTGAACCTGTGACCCTCAGGTTAAAAGCCTGATGCTCTACCGACTGAGCTAACTGGGCTGTTGAAGTATCTAACAGTGCAAGAATTCATAATCAGTAACCAATAGATAATTTAAGGGACAAAGAACAGCATTCACGCCTAGTGAGGGACCTCAACCCCAACCCTCAGGTTAGAAGCCTGATGATCTACCAACTGAGCTAACTGGGCTGTTGAAGTATCTAAAAGTGCAAGAATTCATAATCAGTAACCAATAGATAATTCAAGGGACAAAGAACAGCATTCACGCCCTGTGAGGGACTTAAAACCGCAACCCTCAGGTTAAAAGCCTGATGCTCTACCGACTGAGCTAACTGGCCTGTTGAAGTATCTAACAGTGAAAGAATTCATAATCAGTAACCAATAGATAATTTAAGGGACAAAGAACAGCATTCACGCCCAGTGAGGGACTTGAACCCGCCACCCTCAGGTTAAAAGCCTGATGCTCTACCGACTGAGCTAACTGGGCTGTTGAAGTATCTAACAGTGAAAGAATTCATAATCAGTAACCAATAGATAATTTAAGGGACAAAGAACAGCATTCACGCCCAGTGAGGGACTTGAACCCGCGACCCTCAGGTTAAAAGTCTGATGCTCTATCGACTGAGCCAACTGGGCTGTTGAAGTATCTCACAGTGCAAGAATTCATAATCAGTAACCAATAGATAATTTAAGGGACAAAGAAAAACATTCACGCCCAGTGAAGGACTTGAACCCGCGACCCTCAGGTTAAAAGCCTGATGCTCTACCGACTGAGCTAAGTGGGCTGTTGAAGTATCTAACAGTGCAAGAATTCATAATCAGTAACCAATAGCTAACAGCATTCACGCCCTGTGAGGGACTTGAAACCGCAACCCTCAGGTTAAAAGCCTGATGCTCTACCGACTGAGCTAACTGGGCTGCTGAAGTATCTAACAGTGCCAGAATTCATAATCAGTAACCAATAGATAATTTAAGGGACAAAGAACAGCATTTACGGCCAATTAGGGATTTGAACCCGCAACCCTCAGGTTAAAAGCCTGATGCTCTACCGTCTTAGCTAACCGGGCTGTTGAAGTATCTAACAGTGCAAGAATTCATAATCAGTAACCAATAGATAATTTAAGGGACAAAGAACAGCATTCACGCCCAGTGAGGGACTTGAACCCGCGACCCTCAGGTTAAAAGCCTGATGCTCTACCGACTGAGCTAACTGGGCTGTTGAAGTATCTAACAGCGCAAGAATTCATAATCAGTAACCAATAGATAATTTAAGGGACAAAGAACAGCATTCACGCCCAGTGAGGGACTTGAACCCGCGACCCTCAGGTAAAAAGCCTGATGCTCTACCAACTGAGCTAACTGGGCTGTTGAAGTATCTAACAGTGCCGGAATTCATAATCAGTAACCAATAGATAATTTAAGGGACAAAGAACAGCATTCACGCCCAGTGAGGACTTGAACCCGCCACCCTCAGGTTAAAAGCCTGATGCTCTACCGACTGAGCTAACTGGGCTGTTGAAGTATCTAACAGTGAAAGAATTCATAATCAGTAACCAATAGATAATTTAAGGGACAAAGAACAGCATTCACGCCCAGTGAGGGACTTGAACCCGCGACCCTCAGGTTAAAAGTCTGATGCTCTATCGACTGAGCCAACTGGGCTGTTGAAGTATCTCACAGTGCAAGAATTCATAATCAGTAACCAATAGATAATTTAAGGGACAAAGAAAAACATTCGCGCCCAGTGAAGGACTTGAACTCGCGACCCTCAGGTTAAAAGCCTGCTGCTCTACCGACTGAGCTAAGTGGGCTGTTGAAGTATCTAACAGTGCAAGAATTCATAATCAGTAACCAATAGCTAACAGCATTCACGCCCTGTGAGGGACTTGAAACCGCAACCCTCGGGTTAAAAGCCTGATGCTCTACCGACTGAGCTAACTGGGTTGCTGAAGTATCTAACAGTGCCAGAATTCATAATCAGTAACCAATAGATAATTTAAGGGACAAAGAACAGCATTCACGGCCAATTAGGGATTTGAACCCGCAACCCTCAGGTTAAAAGCCTGATGCTCTACCGTCTTAGCTAACCGGGCTGTTGAAGTATCTAACAGTGCAAGAACTCATAATCAGTAACCAATAGATAATTTAAGGGACAAAGAACAGCATTCACGCCCAGTGAGGGACTTGAACCCGCGACCCTCAGGTTAAAAGCCTGATGCTGTACCGACTGAGCTAACTGGGCTGTTGAAGTATCTAACAGCGCAAGAATTCATAATCAGTAACCAATAGATAATTTAAGGGACAAAGAACAGCATTCACGCCCAGTGAGGGACTTGAACCCGCGACCCTCAGGTTAAAAGCCTGATGCTCTACCGACTGAGCTAACTGGGCTGTTGAAGTATCTAACAGTGCCGGAATTGATATACAGTAACCAATAGATAATTTAAGGGACAAAGAACAGCATTCACGCCCAGTGAGGGACTTGAACCCGCGACCCTCAGGTTAAAAGCCTGATGCTCTACCGACTGAGCTAACTGGGCTTTTGAAGTATCTACCAGTGCAAGAATTCATAATCAGTAACCAATAGATAATTTAAGGGACATAGAACAGCATTCACGCCCAGTGAGGGACTTGAACCCGCGACCCTCAGGTTAAAAGCCTGATGCTCTACCGACTGAGCTAACTGGGCTGTTGAAGTATCTAACAGTGCCGGAATTCATAAACAGTAACCAATAGATAATTTAAGGGACAAAGAACAGCATTCACGCCCAGTGAGGGACTTGAACCCGCGACCCTCAGGTTAAAAGCCTGATGCTCTACCGACTGAGCTAACTGGGCTTTTGAAGTATCTACCAGTGCAAGAATTCATAATCAGTAACCAATAGATAATTTAAGGGACATAGAACAGCATTCACGCCCAGTGAGGGACTTGAACCCGCGACCCTCAGGTTAAAAGCCTGATGCTCTACCAACTGAGCTAACTGGGCTGTTGAAGTATCTAACAGTGCAAGAATTCATAATCAGTAACCAATAGATAATTTAAGGGACAAAGAACAGCATTCACGCCCAGTGAGGGACTTGAACCTGCGACCCTCAGGTTAAAAGCCTGATGCTCTACCGACTGAGCTAACTGGGCTGTTGAAGTATCTAACAGCGCAAGAATTCATAATCAGTAACCAATAGATAATTTAAGGGACAAAGAACAGCATTCACGCCCAGTGAGGGACTTGAACCCGCGACCCTCAGGTAAAAAGCCTGATGCTCTACCAACTGAGCTAACTGGGCTGTTGAAGTATCTAACAGTGCCGGAATTCATAATCAGTAACCAATAGATAATTTAAGGGACAAAGAACAGCATTCACGCCCAGTGAGGGACTTGAACCCGCCACCCTCAGGTTAAAAGCCTGATGCTCTACCGACTGAGCTAACTGGGCTGTTGAAGTATCTAACAGTGAAAGAATTCATAATCAGTAACCAATAGATAATTTAAGGGACAAAGAACAGCATTCACGCCCAGTGAAGGACTTGAACCCGCGACCCTCAGGTTAAAAGTCTGATGCTCTATCGACTGAGCCAACTGGGCTGTTGAAGTATCTCACAGTGCAAGAATTCATAATCAGTAACCAATAGATAATTTAAGGGACAAAGAAAAACATTCGCGCCCAGTGAAGGACTTGAACTCGCGACCCTCAGGTTAAAAGCCTGATGCTCTACCGACTGAGCTAAGGGCCTGTTTATATGGGGAAAATCATCCCACCTTCCAGCCCTGTAGCTGAGAGGTGAGATCTCACCTTCCAATACAAACCTTTGTAATTTTCATCTTCTGTTTATATGGAGAACGTTTCATCCCGGTCAGGTGAGATCTCAGTCGTTGAGAGGTGGGATCTCACCTGGGTGGGATGAAATTTTCTCATATAAACGCTGGAAGGTGGGATGAAAGCTGGGCGGTGGGATGAAATTGCTCATTATGCGCAAGCGCCAGACATAATCCTATTGTCTGAGAAAATTAAACAAACGCGGAAATATGAGACAAGTGGCTGGAAGGTGGGATGGAATTCTACATGTAAACTCTTGAAAATTTCGTCTCACTGCTCAGCTGACGGGCTGGAAGGTGGGATGATTTTGTCCATATAAACAGGCCCTAAGTGGGCTGTTGAAGTATCTAACAGTGCAAGAATTCATAATCAGTAACCAATAGCTAACAGCATTCACGCCCTGTGAGGGACTTGAAACCGCAACCCTCAGGTTAAAAGCCTGATGCTCTACCGACAGAGCTAACTGGGTTGCTGAAGTATCTAACAGTGCCAGAATTCATAATCAGTAACCAATAGATAATTTAAGGGACAAAGAACAGCATTCACGGCCAATTAGGGATTTGAACCCGCAACCCTCAGGTTAAAAGCCTGATGCTCCACCGTCTTAGCTAACCGGGCTGTTGAAGTATCTAGCAGTGCAAGAACTCATAATCAGTAACCAATAGATAATTTAAGGGACAAAGAACAGCATTCACGCCCAGTGAGGGACTTGAACCCGCGACCCTCAGGTTAAAAGCCTGATGCTCTACCGACTGAGCTAACTGGGCTGTTGAAGTATCTAACAGCGCAAGAATTCATAATCAGTAACCAATAGATAATTTAAGAGACAAAGAACAGCATTCACGCCCAGTGAGGGACTTGAACCCGCGACCCTCAGGTAAAAAGCCTGATGCTCTACCAACTGAGCTAACTGGGCTGTTGAAGTATCTAACAGTGCAAGAATTCATAATCAGTAACCAATTGATAATTTAAGGGACAAAGAACAGCATTCACACCCAGTGAGGGACTTGAACCCGCGACCCTCAGGTTAAAAGCCTGATGCTCTACCGACTGAGCTAACTGGGCTGTTGAAGTATCTAACAGTGCCAGAATTCATAAACAGTAACCAATAGATAATTTAAGGGACAAAGAACAGCATTCACGCCCAGTGAGGGACTTGAACCCGCGACCCTCAGGTTAAAAGCCTGATGCTCTACCAACTGAGCTAACTGGGCTTTTGAAGTATCTACCAGTGCAAGAATTCATAATCAGTAACCAATAGATAATTTAAGGGACATAGAACAGCATTCACGCCCAGTGAGGGACTTGAACCCGCGACCCTCAGGTTAAAAGACTGATGCTCTACCAACTGAGCTAACTGGGCTGTTGAAGTATCTAACAGTGCAAGAATTCATAATCAGTAACCAATTGATAATTTAAGGGACAAAGAACAGCATTCACGCCCAATGAGGGACTTAACCCGCGACACTCAGGTTAAAAGCCTGATGCTCTACCGACTGAGCTAACTGGGCTGTTGAAGTATCTAACAGTGCAAGAATTCATAATCAGTAACCAATGGATAATTTAAGGGACAAAGAACAGCATTCACGCCCAGTGAGGGACTTGAACCTGCGACCCTCAGGTTAAAAGCCTGATGCTCTACCGACTGAGCTCAAAGGGCTGTTGAAGTATCTAACAGTGCAAGAATTCATAATCAGTAACCAATAGATAATTTAAGGTACAAAGAACAGCATTCACGCCCAGTGAGGGACTTGAACCCGCGACCCTCAGGTTAAAAGCCTGATGCTCTACCGACTGAGCTAACTGGGCTGTTGAAGTATCTAACAGTGCAAGAATTCATAATCGGTAACCAATAGATAATTGAAGGGACAAGAACAGCATTCACGCCCAGTGAGGGACTTGAACCCGCGACCCTCAGGTTAAAAGCCTGATGCTCTACCGACTGAGCTAACTGGGCTGTTAAAGTATCTAACAGTGCAAGAATTCATAATCAGTAACCAATAGATAATGTAAGGGACAAAGAACAGCATTCACGCCAACTGAGGGATTTGAACCCGCGACCCTCAGGTTAAAAGCCTGATGCTCTACCAACTGAGCTAACTGTGCTGTTGAAGTATCTAAGAGTGCAAGAATTCATAATCAGCAACCAAAAGATAACTTAAGGGACAAAGAACAGCATTCACGCCCAGTGAGGGACTTGAACCCGCAACACTCAGGTTAAAAGCCTGATGCTCTACCAACTGAGCTAACTGGGCTGTTGAAGTATTTAACAGTGCAAGAATTCATAATCAGTAACCAATAGATAATTTAAGGGACAAAGAACAGTATTCACGCCCAGTGAGGGACTTGAACCCGTGACGCTCAGGTTAAAAGCCTGATGCTCTACCAACTGAGCTAACTGGGCTGTTGAAGTATTTAACAGTGCAAGAATTCATAATCAGTAACCAATAGATAATTTAAGGGACAAAGAACAGTATTCACGCCCAGTGAGGGACTTGAACCCGTGACCCTCAGGTTAAAAGCCTGATGCTCTACCGACTGAGCTAACTGGGCTTTTGAAGTATCTAACAGTGCCAGAATTCATAATCAGTAACCAATAGATAATTTAAGGGACAAAGAACAGCATTCACGCCCAGTGACGGACTTGAACCCGCGACCCTCAGGTTAAAAGCCTGATGCTCTACCAACTGAGCTAACTGGGCTGTTGAAGTATTTAACAGTGCAAGAATTCATAATCAGTAACCAATAGATAATTTAAGGGACAAAGAACAGTATTCACGCCCAGTGAGGGACTTGAACCCGTGACCCTCAGGTTAAAATCCTGATGCTCTACCAACTGAGCTAACTGGGCTGTTGAACTATCTAACAGTGCAAGAATTCATAATCAGTAATCAATAGATAATTTAAGGGACAAAGAACAGCATTCACGCCCAGTGAGGGACTTGAACCCGCGACCCTCAGGTTAAAAGCCTGATGCTCTACCGACTGAGCTAACTGGGCTGTTGAAGTATCTAACAGTGCCAGATTTCATAAACAGTAACCAATAGATAATTTAAGGGACAAAGAACAGCATTCACGCCCAGTGAGGGATTTGAACCTGCGACCCTCAGGTTAAAAGCCTGATGCTCTACCGACTGAGCTAACTGGGCTGTTGAAGTATCTAACAGTGCCAGATTTCATAAACAGTAACCAATAGATAATTTAAGGGACAAAGAACAGCATTCACGCCCAGGGAGGGATTTGAACCTGTGACCCTCAGGTTAAAAGCCTGATGCTCTACCGACTGAGCTAACTGGGCTGTTGAAGTATCTAACAGTGCAAGAATTCATAATCAGTAACCAATAGATAATTTAAGGGACAAAGAACAGCATTCACGCCCAGTGAGGGACCTCAACCCCAACCCTCAGGTTAGAAGCCTGATAATCTACCAACTGAGCTAACTGGGCTGTTGAAGTATCTAAAAGTGCAAGAATTCATAATCAGTAACCAATAGATAATTTAAGGGAAAAAGAACAGCATTCACGCCCTGTGAGGGACTTAAAACCGCAACCCTCAGGTTAAAAGCCTGATGCTCTATCGACTGAGCTAACTGGGCTGCTGAAGTATCTAACAGTGCAAGAATTCATAATCAGTAACCAATAGATAATTTAAGGGACAAAGAACAGCATTCACGGCCAATTAAGGATTTGAACCCGCAAACCTCAGGTTAAAAGCCTGATGCTCTACCGACTTAGCTAACCGGGCTGTTGAAGTATCTAACAGTGCAAGAATTCATAATCAGTAACCAATAGATAATTTAAGGGACAAAGAACAGCATTCACGCCCAGTGAGGGACTTGAACCCGCGACCCTCAGGTTAAAAGCCTGATGCTCTACCGACTGAGCTAACTGGGCTGTTGAAGTATCTACCAGTGCAAGAATTCATAATCAGTAACCAATAGATAATTTAAGGGACATAGAACAGCATTCACGCCCAGTGAGGGACTTGAACCCGCGACCCTCAGGTTAAAAGCCTGATGCTCTACCAACTGAGCTAACTGGGCTGTTGAAGTATCTAACAGTGCAAGAATTCATAATCAGTAACCAATTGATAATTTAAGGGACAAAGAACAGCATTCACACCCAGTGAGGGACTTGAACCCGCGACCCTCAGGTTAAAAGCCTGATGCTCTACCGACTGAGCTAACTGTGCTGTTGAAGTATCTAACAGTGCCGGAATTCATAAACAGTAACCAATAGATAATTTAAGGGACAAAGAACAGCATTCACGCCCAGTGAGGGACTTGAACCCGCGACCCTCAGGTTAAAAGCCTGATGCTCTACCGACTGAGCTAACTGGGCTTTTGAAGTATCTACCAGTGCAAGAATTCATAATCAGTAACCAATAGATAATTTAAGGGACATAGAACAGCATTCACGCCCAGTGAGGGACTTGAACCCGCAACCCTCAGGTTAAAAGACTGATGCTCTACCAACTGAGCTAACTGGGCTGTTGAAGTATCTAACAGTGCAAGAATTCATAATCAGTAACCAATTGATAATTTAAGGGACAAAGAACAGCATTCACGCCCAATGAGGGACTTAACCCGCGACACTCAGGTTAAAAGCCTGATGCTCTACCGACTGAGCTAACTGGGCTGTTGAAGTATCTAACAGTGCAAGAATTCATAATCAGTAACCAATGGATAATTTAAGGGACAAAGAACAGCATTCACGCCCAGTGAGGGACTTGAACCTGCGACCCTCAGGTTAAAGCTTGATGCTGTACCGACTGAGCGAACTGGGCTGCTGAAGTATCTAAGAGTGCAAGAATTCATAATCAGTAACCAATAGATAATTTAAGGGACAAAGAACAGCATTCACGCCCAGTGAAGGACTTGAACCCGCGACCCTCAGGTTAAAAGCCTGATGCTCTACCGACTGAGCTAAGTGGGCTGTTGAAGTATCTAAGAGTGCAAGAATTCATAATCAGAAACCAATAGCTAATTTAAGGGACAAAGAACAGCATTCACGCCCAGTGAGGGACTTGAACCTGCGACCCTCAGGTTAAAAGCCTGATGCTCTACCGACTGAGCTAAAAGGGCTGTTGAAGTATCTAACAGTGCAAGAATTCATAATCAGTAACCAATAGATAATTTAAGGTACAAAGAACAGCATTCACGCCCAGTGAGGGACTTGAACCCGCGACCCTCAGGTTAAAAGCCTGATGCTCTACCGACTGAGCTAACTGGGCTGTTGAAGTATCTAACAGTGCAAGAATTCATAATCGGTAACCAATAGATAATTGAAGGGACAAGAACAGCATTCACGCCCAGTGAGGGACTTGAACCCGCGACCCTCAGGTTAAAAGCCTGATGCTCTACCGACTGAGATAACTGGGCTGTTAAAGTATCTAACAGTGCAAGAATTCATAATCAGTAACCAATAGATAATGTAAGGGACAAAGAACAGCATTCACGCCAACTGAGGGATTTGAACCCGCGACCCTCAGGTTAAAAGCCTGATGCTCTACCAACTGAGCTAACTGTGCTGTTGAAGTATCTAAGAGTGCAAGAATTCATAATCAGCAACCAAAAGATAACTTAAGGGACAAAGAACAGCATTCACGCCCAGTGAGGGACTTGAACCCGCAACACTCAGGTTAAAAGCCTGATGCTCTACCAACTGAGCTAACTGGGCTGTTGAAGTATTTAACAGTGCAAGAATTCATAATCAGTAACCAATAGATAATTTAAGGGACAAAGAACAGTATTCACGCCCAGTGAGGGACTTGAACCCGTGACCCTCAGGTTAAAAGCCTGATGCTCTACCAACTGAGCTAACTGGGCTGTTGAAGTATTTAACAGTGCAAGAATTCATAATCAGTAACCAATAGATAATTTAAGGGACAAAGAACAGTATTCACGCCCAGTGAGGGACTTGAACCCGTGACCCTCAGGTTAAAAGCCTGATGCTCTACCGACTGAGCTAACTGGGCTTTTGAAGTATCTAACAGTGCCAGAATTCATAATCAGTAACCAATAGATAATTTAAGGGACAAAGAACAGCATTCACGCCCAGTGACGGACTTGAACCCGCGACCCTCAGGTTAAAAGCCTGATGCTCTACCAACTGAGCTAACTGGGCTGTTGAAGTATTTAACAGTGCAAGAATTCATAATCAGTAACCAATAGATAATTTAAGGGACAAAGAACAGTATTCACGCTCAGTGAGGGACTTGAACCCGTGACCCTCAGGTTAAAATCCTGATGCTCTACCAACTGAGCTAACTGGGCTGTTGAACTATCTAACAGTGCAAGAATTCATAATCAGTAATCAATAGATAATTTAAGGGACAAAGAACAGCATTCACGCCCAGTGAGGGACTTGAACCCGCGACCCTCAGGTTAAAAGCCTGATGCTCTACCGACTGAGCTAAATGGGCTGTTGAAGTATCTAACAGGGGCAGATTTCATAAACAGTAACAAATAGATAATTTAAGGGACAAAGAACAGCATTCACGCCCAGTGAGGGATTTGAACCTGCGACCCTCAGGTTAAAAGCCTGATGCTCTACCGACTGAGCTAACTGGGCTGTTGAAGTATCTAACAGTGCCAGATTTCATAAACAGTAACCAATAGATAATTTAAGGGACAAAGAACAGCATTCACGCCCAGGGAGGGATTTGAACCTGTGACCCTCAGGTTAAAAGCCTGATGCTCTACCGACTGAGCTAACTGGGCTGTTGAAGTATCTAACAGTGCAAGAATTCATAATCAGTAACCAATAGATAATTTAAGGGACAAAGAACAGCATTCACGCCCAGTGAGGGATTTGAACCTGTGACCCTCAGGTTAAAAGCCTGATGCTCTACCGACTGAGCTAACTGGGCTGTTGAAGTATCTAACAGTGCAAGAATTCATAATCAGTAACCAATAGATAATTTAAGGGACAAAGAACAGCATTCACGCCCTGTGAGGGACTTAAAACCGCAACCCTCAGGTTAAAAGCCTGATGCTCTACCGACTGAGCTAACTGGGCTGCTGAAGTATCTAACAGTGCCAGAATTCATAATCAGTAACCAATAGATAATTTAAGGGACAAAGAACAGCATTCACGCCCTGTGAGGGACTTGAACCGCAACCCTCAGGTTAAAAGCCTGATGCTCTACCGACTGAGCTAACTGGGCTGCTGAAGTATCTAACAGTGCCAGAATTCATAATCAGTAACCAATAGATAATTTAAGGGACAAAGAACAGCATTCACGGCCAATTAGGGATTTGAACCCGCAACCCTCAGGTTAAAAGCCTGATGCTCTACCGACTTAGCTAACCGGGCTGTTGAAGTATCTAACAGTGCAAGAATTCATAATCAGTAACCAATAGATAATTTAAGGGACAAAGAACAGCATTCACGCCCAGTGAGGGACTTGAACCCGCGACCCTCAGGTTAAAAGCCTGATGCTCTACCGACTGAGCTAACTGGGCTGTTGAAGTACCTAACAGCGCAAGAATTCATAATCCGTAACCAATAGATAATTTAAGGGACAAAGAACAGCATTCACATCCAGTGAGGGACTTGAACCCGCGACCCTCAGGTTAAAAGCCTGATGGTCTACCGACTTAGCTAACTGGGCTGTTGAAGTATCTAACAGTGCCGGAATACATAAACAGTAACCAATAGATAATTTAAGGGACGAAGAACAGCATTCACGCCCAGTGAGGGACTTGAACCCCAACCCTCAGGTTAGAAGCCTGATAATCTACCAACTGAGCTAACTGGGCTGTTGAAGTATCTAAAAAGGCAAGAATTCATAATCAGTAACGAATAGATAATTTAAGGGACAAAGAACAGCATTCACGCCCTGTGAGGGACTTGAAACCGCAACCCTCAGGTTAAAAGCCCGATGCTCTACCGACTGAGCTAACTGGGCTGCTGAAGTATCTAACAGTGCCAGAATTCATAATCAGTAACCAATAGATAATTTAAGGGACAAAGAACAGCATTCACGGCCAATTAGGGATTTGAACCCGCAACCCTCAGGTTAAAAGCCTGATGCTCTACCGTCTTAGCTAACCGGGCTGTTGAAGTATCTAACAGTGCAAGAATTCATAATAAGTAACCAATAGATAATTTAAGGGACAAAGAACAGCATTCACGCCCAGTGAGGGACTTGAACCCGCGACCCTCAGGTTAAAAGCCTGATGCTCCACCGACTGAGCTAACTGGGCTGTTGAAGTATCTAACAGCGCAAGAATTCACAATCAGTAACCAATAGATAATTTAAGGGACAAAGAACAGCATTCACGCCCAGTGAGGGACTTGAACCCGCGACCCTCAGGTTAAAAGCCTGATGCTCTACCGACTGAGCTAACTGGGCTGTTGAAGTATCTAACAGTGCAAGAATTCATAATCAGTAACCAATAGATAATTTAAGGGACAAAGAACAGCATTCACGCCCAGTGAGGGGCCTCAACCCCAACCCTCAGGTTAGAAGCCTGATGCTCTACCGACTGAGCTAACTGGGCTGTTGAAGAATCTAACAGTGCAACAATTCATAATCAGTAACCAATAGATAATTTAAGGGACAAAGAACAGCATTCACGCCCAGTAAGGGACTTGAACCCGCGACCCTCAGGTTAAAAGCCTGATGCTCTACCGACTGAGCTAACTGGCCTGTTGAAGTATCTAACAGTGAAAGAATTCATAATCAGTAACCAATAGATAATTTAAGGGACAAAGAACAGCATTCACGCCCAGTGAGGGACTTGAACCCGCCACCCTCAGGTTAAAAGCCTGATGCTCTACCGACTGAGCTAACTGGGCTGTTGAAGTATCTAACAGTGAAAGAATTCATAATCAGTAACCAATAGATAATTTAAGGGACAAAGAACAGCATTCACGCCCAGTGAGGGACTTGAACCCGCGACCCTCAGGTTAAAAGTCTGATGCTCTATCGACTGAGCCAACTGGGCTGTTGAAGTATCTCACAGTGCAAGAATTCATAATCAGTAACCAATAGATAATTTAAGGGACAAAGAAAAACATTCACGCCCAGTGAAGGACTTGAACCCGCGACCCTCAGGTTAAAAGCCTGATGCTCTACCGACTGAGCTAAGTGGGCTGTTGAAGTATCTAACAGTGCAATAATTCATAACCAGTAACCAATAGCTAATTTAAGGGACAAAGAACAGCATTCACGCCCAGTGAGGGACTTGAACCTGCGACCCTCAGGTTAAAAGCCTGATGCTCTACCGAATGAGCTAAAAGGGCTGTTGAAGTATCTAACAGTGCAAGAATTCATAATCAGTAACCAATAGATAATTTAAGGGACAAAGAAAACCATTCACGCCCAATTAGGGACATGAACCCGCGACACTCAGGTTAAAAGCCTGATGCTCTACCGACTGAGCTAACTGGGCTGTTGAAGTATCTAACAGTGCAAGAATTCATAATCAGTAACCAATAGATAATTTAAGGGCCAAAGAACAGCATTCACGCCAAATGAGGGGCTTGAACCCGCGACCCTCACGTTAAAAGCCTGATGCTCTACAAACTGAGCTAACTGGGCTGTTAAAGTATCTAACAGTGCAAGAATTCATAATCAGTAACCAATAGATAATGTAAGGGACAAAGAACAGCATTCACGCCAACTGAGGGACTTGAACCCGCGACCCTCAGGTTAAAAGCCTGATGCTCTACCGACTGAGCTAACTGGGCTGTTAAAGTATCTAACAGTGCAAGTATTCATAATCAGTAACCAATAGATAATGTAAGGGACAAAGAACAGCATTCACGCCAACTGAGGGACTTGAACCCGCGACCCTCAGGTTAAAAGCCTGATGCTCTACCAACTGAGCTAACTGTGCTGTTGAAGTATCTAAGAGTGCAAGAATTCATAATCAGTAACCAATAGATAATTTAAGGGACAAAGAACAGCATTCACGCAAGGTGAGGGACTTGAACCCGCGGCCCTCAGGTTAAAAGCCTGATGCTCTACCAACTGAGCTAACTGGGCTGTTGAACTATCTAAGAGTGCAAGAATTCATAATCAGTTACCAATAGATAATTTAAGGGACAAAGAACAGCATTCACGCCCAGTGAGGGACTTGAACCCGTGACCCTCAGGTTAAAAGCCTGATGCTCTACCAACTGAGCTAACTGGGCTGTTGAACTATCTAAGAGTGCAAGAATTCATAATCAGTTACCAATAGATAACTTAAGGGACAAAGAACAGCATTCACGCCCAGTGAGGGACTTGAACCCGCGACCCTTAGGTCAAAAGCCTGATGCTCTACCGACTGAGCTAACTGGGCTTTTGAAGTATCTAACAGTGCAAGAATTCATAATCAGTAACCAATATATAATGTAAGGGACAAAGAACAGCATTCACGCCCAGTTAGGGACTTGAACCCGCGACCCTCAGGTTAAAAGCCTGATGCTCTACCAACTGAGCCAACTGGGCTGTTGAAGTATCTAACAGTTCAAGAATTCATAATCAGTAACTAATAGATAATTTAAGGGACAAAAAACAGCATTCACGCCCAATGAGGGACCTGAACTCGCGACCCTCAGGTTAAAAGCCTGATGCTCTACCGACTGAGCTAACTTGGCTGTTGAAGTATCTAACAGTGCAAGAACTCATAATCAGTAACCAATAGATAATTTAAGGGACAAAGAACAGCATTCACGCCCAGTGAGGGACTTGAACCCGCAGCCCTCAGGTTAAAAGCCTGATGCTCTACCGACTGAGCTAACTGGACTGTTGAAGTATCTAACAGAGCAAGAATTCATAATCAGTAACTAATAGATAATTTAAGGGACAAAAAACAGCATTCACGCTCAGTGAGGGACTTGAACCAGCTACCCTCAGGTTAATTGCCTGATGCTCTACCGACTGAGCTAACTGGGCTGTTGAAGTATCTAACTGTGCAAGAATTGATAATCAGTAACTAAAAGATAATTTAAGGGACAAAGAACAACATTCACGCTCAGTGAGGGACTTGAACCAGCGACCCTCAGGTTAACAGCCTGATGCTGTTGAAGTAACTAACAGTGCAAGAATTCATAATCAGTAACCAATATATAATGTAAGGGGCAAAGAACAGCATTCACGCCCAGTTAGGGACTTGAACCCGCGACCCTCAGGTTAAAAGCCTGATGCTCTACCAACTGAGCTAACTGGGCTGTTGAAGTATCTAACAGTGCAAGAATTCATAATCAGTAACTAATAGATAATTTAAGGGACAAAAAACAGCATTCACGCCCAATGAGGGACCTGAACTCGCGACACTCAGGTTAAAAGCCTGATGCTCTACCGACTGAGCTAACTTGGCTGTTGAAGTATCTAACAGTGCAAGAACTCATAATCAGTAACCAATAGATAATTTAAGGGACAAAGAACAGCATTCACGCCCAGTGAGGGACTTGAACCCGCGGCCCTCAGGTTAAAAGCCTACTGCTCTACCAGCTGAGCTAACTGGGCTGTTGAAGTATGTAACAGTGCAAGAATTCATAATCAGTAACCAATAGATAATTTAAGGGACAAAGAACAGCATTCACGCCCAGTGAGAGGCTTGAACCCGCGACCCTCAGGTTAAAAGCCTGATGCTCTACCAACTGAGCTAACTGGGCTTTTGAAGTATCTAAAAGTGCAAGAATTCATAATCAGTAACTAATAGATAATTTAAAGGACAAAGAACAGCATTCACGCCCAGTGAGGGACTTGAAACCGCGACCCTCAGGTTAAAAGCCTGATGCTCTACCGACTGAGCTAACTGGGCTGTTGAAGTATCGAACATTGCAAGAATTCATAATCAGTAACCAATCGATAAGTATGGGACAAAGAACATCATTCACGCCCAGTGAGGGACTTGAACCCGCGACCCTCAGGTTAAAAGCCTGATGCTCTACCGACTGAGCTAACTGGGCTGTTGAAGTATCTAACAGAGCAAGAATTCATAATCAGTAACTAATAGATAAATTAAGGGACAAAAAACAGCATTCACGCTCAGTGAGGGACTTGAACCAGCTACCCTCAGGTTAACAGCCTGATGCTCTACCGACTGAGCTAACTGGGCTGTTGAAGTATCTAACTGTGCAAGAATTGATAATCAGTAACTAAAAGATAATTTAAGGGACAAAGAACAGCATTCACGCTCAGTGAGGGACTTGAACCAGCGACCCTCAGGTCAACAGCCTGATGCTGTTGAAGTATCTAACAGTGGAAGAATTCATAATCAGTAACTAATAGATAATTTAAAGGACAAAGAACAGCATTCACGCCCAATGAGGGACCTGAACTCGCGACCCTCAGGTTAAAAGCCTGATGCTCTACCGACTGAGCTAAGTGGGCTGTTGAAGTATCTAACAGAGCAAGAATTCATAATCAGTAACTAATAGATAATTTAAGGGACAAAAAACAGCATTCACGCTCAGTGAGGGACTTGAACCAGCTACCCTCAGGTTAACAGCCTGATGCTCTACCGACTGAGCTAACTGGGCTGTTGAAGTATCTAACTGTGCAAGAATTGATAATCAGTAACTAAAAGATAATTTATGGGACAAAGAACGGCATTCACGCTCAGTGAGGGACTTGAACCAGCGACCCTCAGGTTAACAGCCTGATGCTGTTGAAGTATCTAACAGTGGAAGAATTCATAATCAGTAACTAATAGATAATTTAAAGGACAAAGAACAGCATTCACGCCCAGTGAGGGCTTGAACCAGCGACCCTCAGGTTAACAGCCTTATGCTCTACCGACTGAGCTAACTGGGCTGTTGAAGTATCTAACAGTGCATGAATTCATAATCAGTAACTAATAGATAATTTAAAGGACAAAGAACAGCATTCACGCCCAGTGAGGGACTTGAACCCGCGACCCTCAGGTTAAAAGCCTGATGCTCTACCGACTGAGCTAACTGGGCTGTTGAAGCATCTAACAGTGCAAGAATTCATAATCAGTAACCAATAGATAATTTAAGGGACAAAGAACAGCATTCACGCCCAGTGAGGGACTTGAACCCGCGACCCTCAGGTTAAAAGCCTGATGCTCTACCGACTGAGCTAACTGGGCTGTTGAAGTTTCTAACAGTGCAAGAATTGATAATCAGTAACTAAAAGATAATTTAAGGGACAAAGAACAGCATTCACGCCCAGTGAGGGACTTGAACCAGCGACCCTCAGGTTAACAGCCTGATGCTGTTGAAGTATCTAACAGTGGAAGAATTCATAATCAGTAACTAATAAATAATTTAAAGGACAAAGAACAGCATTCACGCCCAGTGAGGGCTTGAACCAGCGACCCTCAGGTTAACAGCCTTATGCTCTACCGACTGAGCTAACTGGGCTGTTGAAGTATCTAACAGTGCAAGAAGTCATAATCAGTAACTAATAGATAATTTAAAGGACAAAGAACAGCATTCCGCCCAGTGAGGGACTTGAACCCGCGACCCTCAGGTTAAAAGCCTGATGCTCTACCGACTGAGCTAACTGGGCTGTTGAA
>JACTAT010000006.1:4773903-4959426 GCA_014526335.1 Chrysaora quinquecirrha
TGGGAACGTCGTACTATCTCAGCGCGTGATGTACTGAAGGCAATGACGTAGATAAATGAACAATGGCCGGAGAGACACAGACTGACTGGCTAGGTGTAGAAAACAGTTGCAAAACCTTTGTTTGCCTCTTTTTAAAGGGAATGGGTATTCTGAAATTATACAGCAGTCTTAAAATATACACATTGAATATTATGTAGATGCATGAGTTTAAAATCACAGATACTCTTTGAATATTAAATCTAACATTGAGGGTAAACAGGCATTGGAATTTCTAAACTATGGACAAGAATATACACTCTCTAAAGGTAGTCAACACCTTCAGCTTCAGGCTATGTTCAAACCAGAGAACTAAAAGCAGATAACCTTATGTGATTCCCATTCTGGGCTGGCTGGCCCCAGAATTGCAAATACAGCTGTTCTGCAAGCCCGGACGACCTCTGCTATATGTTAACACCAGTGCTGTCAAGTGGTTATGTGTCCATTCAAGACAGGAATATTTTGTTGAGGTCAAAAGCAAAACTGTATTCCTCTAGCCAAAACTGGATCTGTATTTGACTAGAACTTCTTTCATTTCTATTGTATAAATATAGTTTCAGTGTGGTTTGAGTGAGCTTGCTCAGTTTTCAGCTCCACCTCTGAAAATGGGCTTTTATTGCTGCTTCATGTAAGAATATGCAACACCAATTCCAATAGCTAATGCAGCAGCACCATATGTAGTCCATGTGTTAACTGCATCTTTTATAACCCCTGTATAGCTAAATGTCTCTGTATTATCTTCAGTAGAATTTTCTCTACTTCTTTGGCCACCTTGTGGTGGGCCATCAACAAAATCCATTTCTGAATCATCTCCCAGTGGGTCATAAATATTTCCTCTCAAATCTTGAGCAGTGATTAGCTCATCATCTTGGAGCTCCAATGCAGCCTGAATAACAAAAAATATACTTCTCTGAAAATAATATGCTTCGACTTGTAAACAACTCGAAATGCACCAATCAGAAAGAGAAGCTGAATTGGCAATGTGTTTTAAAAAACCAATCAGCTTTTAGTGGGAAGAACAAAGAAAATTAATTAAATATTCCAAGTGTAGGAAAACGAACTCTTTCTGTCTACACAGAACCGGCTTTATGGTTTTGATGTGGACAGATTCCTAAACGCCAAGACAAAATGAGGATCTAGCTTTGCCGATTATTTGAAAATGATCCTTGTTGTAATTTTCTGCACACTCTAGGTGATCAAGCAAATGTCATCCTATGGCAGAATCATGTTTTAGAGTTGGTTGCTGCCTAGAGTTGTGGCGTGGTTGTTCCCTTTGCTGAAAGTTGTGGTGACAGATGTCAGTAGGAACATGCTGTTTGACCCTGTCTCCTTGTCTCTTGGAAGTGCAACCTGCGTACCTGGCATCACACAGGCACAAAAATTTGTAAAAAACCAAACTCTTCTATTTGGTTGGCATGCAAAACTTTTGAATTTGAATTTTTAAAGCAGAGTCAAAAAACTTCTCCTCAAAAAACTTAATGCATTGCATTCATTTCTTGTCATGACAAGGTGCAGTTTTCTTGTTAAAAAACTGTGTATTTTGGCATGTGCCCTGAATACAAGGTTGAATGTATTTTTTAAATCAATTTTTCAAAATACTTAACACCATCCACTTACCCAGCCTCCTTCTTTCTTGATTGGTTCCAATGAATGCTCTGATATAAACCTAGTAGCATAATCAACCAAATCCTCAACTTGAATATCAGACAAACCTCCCGAGAGCACCACCTCCTTCACGAGATAGAACACCATTGCAACCTTTGTCCATATTGATCCTGTGAACCTTGCCAGTTGCTTTTCAAATACAGACTTTGCTACAACTGAAAAATCCTCATATGTAAGCTTCTCTCCTGAGTCTAAGGGAGTCAATAGTTCTGTTACGTGTTCGTCTAGAAGTTGTGGATAATCTTTCATTATGTCTTCACTCATTTCCTCAAGATGTGTTGTAACTAATGTTATAGGTGTTTCAGGACAATGTCTGCATTCTTGGGTAGAAAATCTATAAAACAAATTATATGATATTTAGCACAAATACATACGGAACAGTGATATATACACAGATACTATAAAAAATGTAATGATTTTGCCTAGACTTAGTCAATGAAGACGTAAGAGAAACAGTTGAACCATCGTTAAATAATGGATACTGCCAAACAGAACTGTGCATAAACTGTTTTCCTTCCTGAGTACATTCATTTTTCAATTAGAAACCTTAGAAACCAAATATCCGTATAAAAACAAAACTGTAACATGTTAAAAGCATAGTTCCTTCCTTAATTCCCTATTACAACAATAACACACTTAAGTTTTTGAGTAATGACAAAACTAGAAACATTTAACTTCACAGCTTGTTGCGTTCACAGTATTACTTCTTTAATATTGGTCTTAAATAAAGACTGTTGGCTTGCTTGACAATTTTTTCAACTATTGAAAATTAGATGGATCAATGTGAGTTTGACTTATACATAACTGGCTGCATACCTGATTGGAAGGTTTTACAGTTGTAGGGTAGTTTTACATGGTTATCTATTGTTTCAAAACAATAAGCAATCTATTGTTAAACCCTCTAATGGATGTACATGTGGTGCAAGGCAAAATTTCAGTTTGGGCTGTATATGTTTATGCTATTCAAAAATACAGTGGCACAAACCAGCAACAGTACAATCTGACTGGTCCTTCAACTGTCTGTAAAAGCTTTATTTGTAAAGCCGCATTGGCACTTCCTTGGAAACATTTTCCATTGAAGTTTGAAAATATTTTGAACAACACCATGCACAGTAATAAAGCATTTACGCATTTTTTTATAAGGAACCTTTGGTCTGAGTTGAGGTTTAAGTTCCTTATATTGTTCCTTGTCATGACATAGGGTGTATGTTTGAATACTAATTTTTACAACAAAGTCATATAAATTTGCTTCATCTTCTAACTTTTAATATAAATGGAGTCTTTTTTGGAAGAATGATGGGAAATACATTGTTATTCTGCTATTTTTTTGCACAAAACGTCTTGTTCTTGAAAAAAATTATTCTTAGTTTTTCATCCGAGCTTCGTCAGTTCCTTAAAGTTTTTTTCTTTTTTGGGAATTTTCAGCCTCGAGTTCCTTATTAAGGTGTTCCTTATAAAAAAATGTGTACAGTTATAAAGCCTTTATTGATTGACTTCTGGATCAATGCTGGAAAACATTGAAACCTTGGCTTCTTGTATGAACCTCACCACTTTCAGTCCATCTATCATTCTTTGGTTCAAATATTTTCCAGCATTGACCTTGCAATCGTTCAATAACCGCATATCATTCAACACATTGTATACCTTAATATGGATAAACGATGTGATCTTCTACGGTCTGAGTTGCCAGAGCAATGTCTTAACTGGCTTTTGTCAAATTTTGTTATGTCATGTAAAACTTCTGGTGCTGGTGACAGTCTCTTTCTGAGAGGATCAGCCATGTTTCTGAGTTTTTCTCTGACTTTTTCATCATATTGTTCACTATTTCTCCTTCTTAGTGAAGAAGAAGAGCTCTTTCTTTTCTCAATTACATCTATAAATGGTCTTTCACTCGAATGGATGGTCCTTGCCTTGACAACTTGGCTTGATTCTCGTTTATTTCTAGCTCTGATTTTCTCAGTGGGTAGACTGCTTAGATATTCAAGAACAAGCAGCTTGGTTTCTTGTCTCATTAGTTCATTTTCATCAAAGTTTGCCTGGTTAATAGGTGGCATTTTATTTTCTACTCTTGGTCTTCTTTTCAGTGTTGTTGTCCCATTGTTTCTCTGGTATTTCTTTGGACTAGTATGTTTTGCTGGACTTTTCCGTCGAATATTCAAGTTAATTGGCCTTGGCGGTAATTCTGTGCTATGGTTCAAATTGTCGTCATGTTTTTCATCTTTTTTACAAGCAAGGGAACTTGCAAATTGGCCTTGGGTTTCCATGGTTCTATTATAAATGCAATGAGAGTCTTCTTCTTGGCCTAAATGCACAGGCCACTGGAAATTATTCCTTTGATATTTCGTCATTTCTTTCCTCTAACGTAAATTGTGCAGACGTTCTTGTAGTATGTTTATCAGAAATTTCCATCCTGTCACAACTATTTCTATTGAAAATTGCTTTGTTTCCGACCCACGGTAGTTTCGAATGTTAAGAACGCTGGAAGCCAAACCTCTTCAATAGAAAATGCGATTTCTGACGATAAACGAAAAAATCATGAAGCAGAGCAACTATCGTGACGTCATAATGAGTTCCCAAGTAATTCTAGACCAATCCAGCGGACCAAATGCGATCAAATGAAAATGATACAAAAAGAAAGCAAATTTTAAAAGAAAGCACCATGCTTTTAAGAAAATGTACCATGTTTTGAAAACAAATGGCACCATTACCATGTTAAGTAAAAAGGGGCAAAGGGCTCAATTATGGCGGTGTTGGCACCTCATAGGGCGGAGGGCTGGTAACAGAAACATATAAAACTCCCCGGTTGTGCTTTCTGCTTGATGGTAAAGGATAGAAATTTTAGAGGTTTTTTCCATTTTTTGAGTTTTGGTGTGAGATCAGTAGTCAGTACAGCACCCAAGACTTAAATACATGGTGTTGGCCTTTTGGGCGCATTTTGAGCCATACTATCTAATCGTCGTATGCCAATCCAATCCCCCGCCCATAATTTTCTCTTCATATTGAAGTACGACTGTAATTAATTAACTCCAATTAACCATAATTATTTCCTGTTTGCTTTGTTGCTCAAGAAACGAAACTTCATTCAGAGGAAATCTTGACCAAAAACAAGAAATTTCATTTCATTTATAGGAAACAGGGCCGTAGCGACTACACTCTTTTTTTTTATAAGAATCCTGTTTATAAGAAACTCAGTACTGAGATCAATATTGGTTAAGAAACTTTCAGTACTCGACCAAAATGTAAAGAAACTCGCAGATCTCAACAATGTTTAGAATTAGAAATATATCATCGAAAAATGAACTTCTGTTACACCATTAGTGTCTATTTTTACAAAATAGCAGTTGATGTAAATGTGAATGGCATGCATTGCTTCTTCTATTTTTCAAGTTTAAGTGTCAATTACATACCTGTTTTGGCACTAAAAAATTTTGATCCCTAAGAATCCGCTAAGAAGGTTTCAGTACCAAAATTTACTTAAACCTAAGAAACGAAAATTGAAGAAACTTTGACTAGTGAGGCTTTAGCTACGCCTAAATATATAAAAAAAAAAACGTTTATAGCTCATTAGAAGAGGAGAAAAAGCATGACTGTTGGGTAGCTTCTTCTGAATTCTTAGAAGTTAAAGTTAAAGTTACAATAGAAACTGGCTTATGAAACCTCTTTGATATTTTATACCTCCACTTGTGCGAAAGGGTTACATCTGCGCATGCTTTGTGTTGCGTTGATAAAAGAAATGTTCTGAAACAACAAAGTCTCTTAACCGTCAGCACTGATTTATTTTCCCCAATTAAAGAATCACCTGAGGTTTAGGAATCACCTGAACGTGAAGCTGGTTGAAGCTGGTAAGGAGGAAACGGGGGTCAAAATAAACGGGGAGCTCTTATCCATTACGATTTGGCACCCGTCCCGTCACCCATCTACCGTAGGCATGTTTTCCTTTAAAAGGCCGATTGCTTTTTCCGGGCCTAATCTGTTTTCGAAATTAATAAACGGGGGTTCGAACCAAGCTATGGGGGTCTAAAACTGCCAAAATGAATTAACATCACCCCCACCTCCCCCCCTTTATTGTGAACCTGAGAGTTCATCATGCAGTTCAATGATGTAATCTTTCCTTACTGCGCATGCGTATCTACTTATTCCAATTTGGTGAAGAGTCCCCATCAAAAAAAGAAGCACACAGTCTCAGTGTCTTGCCGCTTGTTAGCTGTCCATGTGAAGAGTTTATCGAAATCTTTTCAAAATAATTTAGCGATAGTTTAATTTGGAATACATCACTGTTGTAATCAACCTTGGCAGCTGCTCTCAATACAAAGAAGAATATCGATCTAGAACAACAAGTCAACATTCGCTTCCGCGTAGAAGAAGAAGACAACACAGAACAGGTCCAAATCAAATCAGCCTTCTGGCCTATTTAGCCCAAAAGTCTATCATGAATCGTAGAAAGTGTAATCTGTCGTCCAAAGAGCAAGTTGAGCTGCTTTTTGACGAGTTATTCGACATCACCTGTAAAAGAAAAGGCCTCAAAAAGACTGCAGGACCGAGCAGCTCTGACGTTTTGAGGAACACAAGCAGAAGCTTTGAAGGTGGGTGATATCAGAAACGCAAAATTCCCGAATAAGCGCCCACCTCGAATAAACCCCCATCTAAGATTTCTTTTTTGCGAATACAGTTAATCCCCCTCCAGTAAGCTTCAATTCAAACTATTCAAATACCTTGTGCATTTTTCCTTTCATTGTAATGTAATGTAACATTTCTTTCTTTCAACTAATTTAATTAGTCTAGAACAATGAAAAAGCTTGTGCTGACCATCAGGCATCATAGAGCTGAAATGTTGATTTAGAGACAAGACCTTTCGGTAACAGGACAAGTTGGCCCACCGTGTGCCCTGTGTTAAACAAGTTGGCCCACCAAGTGTTAGACAAGATGGCCTGTCAGCGTATACCAAAGTTGCCCACTAAAATATAATAAATTGTACTTATAATTGTATATGTACACTGTTAATGCAGGGTTTGTGGGTGGCAGCCCCCAATAACTGCACATGCAACAAAATAACTAGTAAATAACATCATGGGCTAACATAGCGGTTGGCCAACTTGGTAGTGGGCTGACTTGGCAGTGGGCCGACTTGCCTAGAGAACGACCGTTCAGCCAACCTCTTGTTGGACCATTCTGCCAGCCTCAGTGGATGGTTCCACCAACCTCTGTTTTTCTATAAATTTAACCAAGAATAAGCTAACTTCTGGCATTTCCGGAAGGATGGCACATTGGTGTCAAACGAATAGTCTTTTAGTAGATACATATGTGCTCAGATGTTTCTGGTATGGCATATGGCATTTGGTATTTCTTGTAATGATTTAATGTAGTGGTGTTAATTTGTTTCAGATGATGATGTTGTATCTGATTCAAAAAAGAGATACTCTGGCTCATTCTCCCGAGAGAAAAGAAAAGTTGGAACCCGATCACCCCTTGCAGATGAGGAAACAGCAGCAAGTGATGTTCCTGAACAGCAACAAAGCAGTGGATCCAATTCAGTTGAGTTTCAAGCACAAGGACCACTAGTTGCAAGAGGTCATAATGCTGAAGCAGAGTCATTATCTTCAGATGAAGGTGAGGCTCCTGGTGCAGTATCAGGAGAAGGACCCACAGAGGAAATCATCCATGAAACAGCTTACAACATTGCCTTGATGGGTGATGAACTGGATGATGATTACAAGAAAAAACTTGATGTGAGTTCCTGGTTATTTTTTGTTAAGTATCTTTGTATTTTGCATGAAAGTCTAATTATTTAAAGATTAGATGTACATTTTTGTCAGCTGTACAGTGGTGCATTTGCAGCCTGACCTCCAGACCCTCATAATGTTTGGGGTCATCCATTTGTCTCAGGCCAGCCTTTTGGAAGCTCATTAAAGGGGTTATGTCAATTGATTGGCAATCTTCAAAAAATGCCCCTGAATTTGTTGGCTTCTGTAATGGCACAAACAGTGTATGTGTGGAGAAAGAATGGTGACTTGGCTTCAAATCATTCATTTTGGAATCTTGCATGTGCTGCCGATCAACAGAGTAGTGTCCGTTGGCTACGCTGTTCTGTGTCCTGTTGGAAATGCATCAAAGTAGAGGCTTAATGAAATGCAGAATGGCTGTTATTACTCAATTTGGTTAAGACAAGTTTGCTCTGTTTATGATGCAAACAGGCAAGCCCCCCCAGGGTTGGATGACAAACCAGTTTGACCTGTTTGAATCCAATATGGCAAACAGACTACCCCATTACTGTAGGTATATGGTTTGCAAACATTCTTTAAATCAAGTGCAAACAAAAACTTTATCACAGTAACCACAATCTTTTTACAACAATAACAACCCTTTGAAATGCAATGGTGAAAATAATAACTGTGTTGATGATTTGCATCCTTATCATTATCATCATCATCTTCATAATTATTGTCATAATCTTCATCAGCACCATCATCACTCTCATCGTTATTTTCATTACCACCAGCATCACCATTGTCTTTATCATCACCATCATCATCATCATCATCATCATCATCATCATCATCATCATCATCATCATCAATCATTATCATCATCATCATCGCCAACATTAGCATCATCATCATTATCTTCATCATCATCATCATCATCAGCATCACCATTCTCATCATCATTATCACCATTATTACACATTAATTACACCTTCATCCAGTTCCAGATTTACATCTTCTGCAGCATCTAAAGCACTCAAGCATCACAGCATTCTTTATAAATATATTGATAGTGTGTTGTGTTTTATGATTTGATCAGAATCTTTCTTGCCTATGACAGGATGCTGGAGATCGCTTGGCAGAATCATTGAATAAAGAAAAAGAGGAAGTAACATATGATGTATTCTCCAAGTTACTAACTGATGTCATTCCACTGGATGAAGATGTCAACACATTCATGTTCTTCGTCCATCTTTGTACTTTGCTCTTCTGGAAGCTTGGCTTCTCCTTTACAGGATATTTGAAGAGGTTTCTCAGTGAGAGATATTCAGAGCAAGGGGTAAGCAGAATTTTGAATTACAGCATAATTTGGGTAATGATGATGTATGTTTCTAATAACGATGATTAATCAGAAGAGACAATATTTAAAGAAAAGGACACAAACTCATTGTTCCAGTCACCTGTGAAAGTTTACAAAATAAAGCAAATTTGTATATACACTGTATAGGTTTATTTCTAGCCCAGGGCTTCTTCACCAACATTACACTTCACCACTGATCTGGATGCATTAGCATGTAGCAGATTGCACACACAGTGCTCATAACTATCCACCAGGTACCCATTTATACACCAGAGTAGAGAGAGGCACTCGAACCCACAACATTTTGTTGTGAGTCCTACACGCTAACCACTGGCCACTGGGCCACAATGAATGCAAACCACTCTGCCACCTGAGAATGTTTCAGTAGTAAAATATTGCTATATATTGCTAATATTGCTATAATACTATACCAGTTTTACGTTTTGTACTAGTCAAAGACTTCCAATAGTAATTCCTAACAACCAAAGGACTTGCCTTCTAATACAAAGCTGTTCTGATAGCATCCTTCATTGTGTATTGTAACTGCTTAATGAATTTTAGCAAATTAAACAAAATTTTTCCTGTAGGTTTGTAGCGCACATCCCATTGGTTTTTATGCATTATTACTGGGTTGTTTTTAGAAAACAGTCAAAACATGTAATTAAGTTGGACTTTATTTTTTTTTTTCAGGCTAGTGTGATAAGGCAACAACAAGAGAAGATGGGCTCCAGATAACATTGCTACTTGTACTTGGTGAAATAACAGTAAATATGTAATTTTTAATAATTTTCCGCAATTTGTATCATTTACGTCTGATGGATGACTACCAGTTACATGGTAAAGAAAGTAGATTTCTATTTTAAGAGATGCATTCATAAAGAACTTGTTGCTTTAAGGACTGATGGTGTATGCAGCTTATGCAGTATGCAGATTATGCAGCTTACATGTAGTATGTCACATGTAGCTTTTCATGCATAGAATTTATCCCGACAGCAATAAGATTAATCTGATATCTAGCAGAGCTCCAACTAGAGAAAACCTTGACATTTCAAACTGCCCTGAACTATTATATTTTTCGAGAGAACCCTCTCCAGAGTTTAAGCTATACATCTTGAAACCTTTTGCTTGATGTTGTCAAAAAGACACAGAAGCTTGTGTGTTCCAAATTTATTTTTTCAAATTCAGATTTTAGCTTTTGCATTAGGTTTATTGAAAGTACTGCTTACAAAGTTAGAACCTGTTAAAATGAAATTTTATTCAGAGAGAGTCTTTTGCAAAATTGGGAACCTGATTTGTTATAAACACAATCCAGCTTGGCTAAATTAGAAAAAAAGCTCAGTTGGATACAGGTTTTGTACATAATTATATATCTGCAGGTCAAAAATGATTTTGTTTTCATTGCACAACATGAGTCAGTGCGAGGTTGTCCCAGTCTGAAAAAATTAAAAAGCTTTGGAAAAGCTCTTTCATCAAATGAAAGTACAACTTTTTTGACAAGACCCATATTGAATATCTCGAGCGATGCAGTTAAGTTGAAAATATGACCAAAAATGCTTTTTTCCATTCAGATTTGAAAATCTGGCAAGAATTTCCTGTTCAAGGGCAATTATTTTTTATACATTTTATTTTATGTTTTGATAATTTACCTAGAGTTGTGTTTGAGAACTTGCTAAGTAGAATAAAACAATATTTTGATTGCACAAGTGACACAGCAAGATAGAAAGTATTGAGTAGTAAAAATGTTTTAAACAGTTTGAAAATCACATTTATTGTTGCATATTAATGCTGCAAAGTGTGAATAATTCTATATTTTAGGGCTGCATTGTCTATCATTTGTGGAGAATTTTCATTAGTAGAGGCTTTTTCTGCCAATCTTACATTTCTTTCATTACTGTTCAGAGTATTCATCAAAATCAACATATTTTTTTATCCATTTCTTTTTCCAAATTTTGTCTGTTTAAAGGAGCGGGCTTAACCTGGGGACCTTTAAAGCCTTGTTTCTGTAATAGGGCATGAAAAAGAGATGGACATTTACTACAGTAGTAAATGTACAGTATATACAGGATAAATCTACAAGAAAGCAGAACACAACAAATATAAGTGAATCAGCTCAATTTTTGGTTAAATAAATATCCTACCAACTAATTATAATAAAAGGTAACATGCTGATAGCAGGTTATTTTGTTTTCTGCCTCTGAAAACTTTGGCATTCTTTTCAGCAAATAAAGGATTGGTACCTCAGAGTTTACATTTCCATTGTTAGCAGGCTGCTGATGAAATATTGGTTATTACGAAATTTTTATATAGAAAAGGCTCAACATTTGAGTTACACAAGACAATATTGCATTACGTTGCATTACTGCATAGTACATAAAAAGTGATTTGATAAAATATATTAAAATCAGTCTTCAATTAAAATTAATAAAACAATAATCACATCTACGATTAATAATTTTTACATTATATGCAAATATACTGTTGCTATACTTTTCTTGACAAGTGGGATTGTTTATGGGGTTTCTCCGTTGGCCAATCTTCTGTTGATATCCTCAATAACTGGTGGAAGATCCTTGATTGTGTCAATGACGTAATGGGCACCAGCATTTGCAAGGATTGAGTAAGATTTCTGCAGTCTCCTCTCATAATCGTCCGTTGTCAGCTTTGCTATTTCCTCCTCATTTAGTGCAACATAATTACCCTGAAACAAGAAAGCAAAACAAATTTGCTTTTAGCTTGAGTCTCACAATTGTGATAAAAATTGATGATTTTGGATTCTGGCTTAGAACTTTTTGTCTCGTGGTATGGATAAACACTGGATAAACGCTGGATGATATCTTTGGCTATGTTTAGATTGCTTGGCAAAAAAATGCTCCATGACTAAAAATAGCAGAAAGTTTTTTATCTTTTTTATTTTAATACTTTAAGTACATACACAACACATCCTGTACTCAACTTGCTGATTCCCAGCAAATTTGATATTGAAACCATAGCTTCTGCATATTTTGACGAGGTATGTGGTTTTTATTTGAAGGAAATTTCCATTTAAGGGCTTCTATAATTAAATCGATGTTGCTTCTATTCAAGGGCAGTGTTTATTCAAAGGCGGTTTGTATATCTGAGAAAATACAGGGATTACTTAACTTACCGTTCTTGCTAGTCCCACACTCCAGCAGCCTGCAAGAATACCTTCTCTGACACCATCAGCAGTATCATCAACCTTAACAACAGCCTGAATTGGATTGACGTCCAGCTTGATACAGTTTGCCCACACCATATAAGGATATGGTCTTGCTTGTGGAACCTGGTCAGCAGCGACATAACAGTCTGGAACATATCCAGCTTCAGCTGCAACGTTCTTCAGAATATCTACCATTTCTGAAGTGAAACCGGTTGTTGATCCAATTTTCAGCCCAAGATCTTTTTGAATATAGCTAGTTGTCTCCACAGCACCATCAATCATTTTTGAGTGATCTTTTAAACAAGCAAGCTGAAAATTGAAAGGCAAAATGAAGGTGTCAGAAAACTTCATATAACAAAAGTGCATATAAAAGTCACAGCAGTAAGCCTGAAGTGACACTGACATTGAGAATTCTTTTTTTTGATGTGATCATATCATATATAACATTGCTTCAAGTACTACAGCATAATAGGATTTATGCCGAGGAAAAATAAGTGACCAATTGTGGTGGAGTTGTAAGGTATATTACATGGTGGTTGGCTCAATATGACAGGGTTGTTGGTTGGAACCACCTGAGGGCCAATTCCTGCAACCCATATTTTTAGTTGTCCCTTCAACAAGGATGAGAAGGCGAGAAGCAAGCAGGCATTTCATTTGGTCATGTATGTTCAGGGTTATTGGTAGCAATACCTTGATACGGACGTGCTCCCAGCCTGACTTTCTAGAACAAATACCCTGGGTACTCATTTGCCCACCTGAGAAGGATGGACAGCTGAGTTGACTGTAGGCTTGTGGAAATTGGTTTCAGCAAAATTTGAACCAACCAAAGAACCTTGATCACATAACTACACCCCCTCTATGCTGAGAACAATCAGTAGCTCTGACTGCCAAGATGTGTGTGTAACTCAGATATTAGGTTACAATATATTTTAGTCAATGTGTTTTACCTGGGTTGGCACAAAATGCTCATACATTCTTTCAACATCCTCCTCATCTGGATATCTTCCAAATTTCTCCAACCATCGTTTTCTCACAGATTCTATTTCTGTGACTTTTCTTATATGCACCTTTTTGTGAGCTCCCATTGGCTCTCTGGCTTCTTCCATTGTGATGGGTACACCTTCATTTTTGAAAACTTCAGCAAACGCAACTGCAGGAGCATATACACCACAGTCTACTACAGTACCAGCCCAATCAAAAATAACTGCTTTGATTTTTCCTTGATATTTGTATATTGTTCTGAATTCTGTTCTTGGGTTGGACAATAAACTACCTTCAAAAAGAGGAAAAGAGAGCATGTACATTATGGGAAGAATCTTCTGCAGGAAGAAACTTTTGCAATTTGCAAATTTTTGAATCAACTTTTGCATTAACAACAGAACCCAAAGCTTCAAGCTTCAATGCAGACAATGGCAAAAAATCTTAATGTGTTTACTTTATTACGGTCAAATGTTTTTGCAGGATTGATGTTTTTGCAAGATTGTAACATTTGCAAAACATTTCTAAGGAAACTATAAAAATATTATATTTTGATTAAATAAATGGCAATCGGTTACTATTTCAAAAAAATTTTTTGTCCCTAGCAGTCATGTGACTTTTTGCAACTGATCACGTGAACTTCAAAAAAGTTTTCTTGTCATTCAAACGGAAAGTCCGATCTCAGTCCTCTGGCTGTAAATTTTTTTTATTTTGTTCTTAATCTTACATTTACCTAAACTGAGAAAATCTTTTCACATCAAAATCCAGCTTCGAGAAATTACGGGGCGGAAAAACCCACTAAATCTACCTAATTGTTTGCAATCGACACGAGTGGCCTTTTGATCAATTTCAGCGTGCAAGCAAAGCAAACTTGCACTTTGCACTTTCATCTTGCAGGAAAATTCAAGGCCTAAAATAAAATTATTGCTTTCTTGTCTTAAATTTGACGCTTTAGATTTATTAACAAAGTGTAGGTCAATTTGAGTGAACGCTTAAAGCTGCACAAATATTTAAGACTCGAGAATATACAACATGAAGAGTTTCTTCCTTCCCCACACCTTACCTTGGCGTTTCGTGAGCGGTTTAGCTAAATCATCAGTTTGTTTTAGGGTTTCATCTTCAGCAACCAAATGTGTTTCTGTACTTGCAAGCCTTGCTGTCTGTGGCGAAACTCGTCTGATAAACTGCATGAAAGCCGGTGCTTTTGCTAGCCTAGCCATCTTGAGATTTGAGGAGAATAAAAGTAACGCCAATGAGTTATTTCGTGATGAGAAAAACTTCACAAAGACGCCATGGATCGTCGTCTTCCTGTTTCAGGATACGGCCAATGAAAACCATTGAAAATGCACGCGGAAGTCATATGACTTCAATTTACGTCATCATTGTCTATTGTTCTTTGTCCAAGTTTCACCTTATTTGGAGGTTCTGGGTCTAGACCGGTTGTAACGCACAGACTGAACGTTGGACTCTGTTCATCTTGTTTTCGAGTGTCAGTAATCAGTATCATATTGAGCCAACGGAAAAGGAGATCAAGTGAAGAACATTACTCGCATTTTTTCATAAGAAAACTATAAGAAACTATATATGCCTTTTCTAAAAATCAAGAAACTCTTCTATATGATCTTAGTTATTGTTTAAAATTTTGATAATTTTGGGGCGACCCTTTAAATTTTGCATTGTTTATTTATAAAAAGAAAAAAGTGTATTACGAAGATTAAGTGCGAACCTGTAAGGAGATCGTTTGAAAAACTGAAAACGAGATCTCATTTCTTTTCTCGCACACTCGGAATAAAAATGGCGGCCGGTTTGCTTCCACGATTGTCATCGATTTGCAAGCTATGTCGTGGTTCTGTGGTTCTTGCAAGGAAAGCTTTCAAGAATGAAACAGGTAAGTGAGTAATCCATGTGATAGATATCGAGTAACTTTTTTAAATTTATTTTTCTATCCATTTTTTCTTGGGTTTTTAGATGGGTTTTCCTACTAAAGATTAAGATAATGTTAGGCCTTCTGACAGTCTGATAAAATTTATATGTTAGGATCAGTTCAGTCACGAGTATTACTAGTACTTAGTACATACTTGACTATATAGACTAAACTATTATATAGGTAGTCTGTGCCTATGCTTTATCTTTATCTTTGCCTTTAATTCATTTGTTCAGTACAGTATTATTGACTGACTGACAGTAGGGTAGGTGTTTCTGTGTGTACACGTTTTTTTTTTATAAGAAAGTGGTTTATAAGAAAGTAGTGCTCAACGTCTCAAAAATGTAAGAAAGTCCAATACTGGATTCTTGAAACTTAAGAAAGTTTTGTTTCATACTTTCACTTATAATGTTCTGCATGTTATTTTCGCTCTTCTGTTCAGTCGTTCATCTTCCTATTAACGAGTCTAATTATTATTTTCTTTGAAAAACGTGGTATTTGTGCGACACAGTGCCTTAAACTGTGCATTCATAGAAATACTCCATTTCAAAATTTTTGCTAAGAAAGTCACAAGAAAGTTTTGGTACTGAAAACATGAAATATCTAAGAAAGTTTCAATACTGACCCGAAAAAAACTTTCTTATAAAAGAAAAACGTGTACAGAAGTTTCCATATAGGTAAACTTAGAAAATATGCACATATGTCCATTTGCGAATTTGAATTTCTAAACAAGTGATGGAATAATCTTTATCTTATCTTTTAGCCAATGCCTTTTACCAACAAAAGAATATATTTCATCAAGCAAGATCATTAACGCTTCCAATTGGAGTAATTGAATTTCAAAAAGGTAATTTAAACTCCATGCTAGAAAGATTCTAAACATGCCAGCTGGTTAACACATCAGCTTGCTTGCTCAAATACAAGAGGACAGGTGCACACATACCAAAATAATTAATTTCTTGTGAAAGGTTTTAATAATATTAATTTCTCCATTTTCCAGGTATCAGAGTACCTCTGCAGCTCTTGTCCAAGATACAAATGAAGAAATAAAAGACAAATTTGATGAAAAGACAAACTCAGGCATGCTTTTTTACTTTTCTATAAAATCTTTTTTATTGAAATGGCCCTGTCTTTGGTACTTTTTACAAGGTGGCTATAGGAGGGTTAGGCACCTGGGTTTATAAAGGCAGGGACCTGGAAAAATGACCTATAAAAGCTTTTATTGTTTTAAAATGCACACGAGAATTGATTGTAACACTGTCTAACTTGTGTCATTCTTTTAACCTAGAATTGCTTGACAAAGTTAAGAGTGCAATTATGGAAGATCAGCATTTTAGAAGAATATTTGCAGTTGTTCATTTTGGTAAGTCTCAAATACTTCATTTCATTTTATTTCATTTCATTTTTTCATAATACAAGATGTGCTACCAAACTGCCTAAATTCTTATGCAACCGTTCCCCATATCTGTGTTTTTTTATAAAAAATCTCTATATGCAAAAAAATGTGGTACATATGTGCACATATATATAAAGAAATATATGTGCTTATACTGTAGACATACATTGCTATGTATGTATGTATGTATGTAAAATTCGCCACAATCTAAATATTCACAAGTTTTAAAATTTAGAAATAGATACACTACAATATGTAAGGTTAAAAACGTAAAGAAGAACACTTCTTATTACAGTGGCAGGGATAGCATTAAAAGGTCAAGCTGACCTTATTTCATAATGGTCCCCTTAGAGGTGTCAGTAAAAGGAAAAAAAAACGTGAGTTGAAGGAAAATATAGATCTAGCTATGTGTTTTTGATATAAAAGGGTCTTAAAGGGTCTTAATAGAAGACATATATAAAGTTTGATGAATTTGTACTTTATATTTGTATTTTGTACTTAAACACACTTTCACGATTGCAATTGGCTGTGCCTTAAAAAAAAAAACAAGAATAAAAAGCATCAATTATCAGTGTTTGTGGGGAGCAATTTTTCTCTCTTTCTTCTGAAATCATCGATGTCCATTAGATTTGTTCTAATGCATATCAACAGTACAAGAGCACCCTTATTGGTCAAAAATACAAAAGGAAAATACAATAGTTTTGATGTACATCAAAAATATTGTGAATGATAGCCAACCAAAGATGTGATAGTTTGCCTTTAAACTTTGTATTTGTGCTTAATGAAGTTGCTTTTTAAAGCTTGATGATTTTTTTGTATTTAGAGTCAATTTTATGGTGCAAATCGGGTAAATGTGTTTTAGTTTTCACAGCAAATGCCTTTTGGTCACATTTAGAGTTCCCTCAGGTGTTAAGTGGGGCCCACAAAGTTGAGATATTGGTACAAATGGGCAAATAATTTCTTCTGAAAACTGTTTTTCTATACAAGTTCCACAAGTAATAGAATTTATTAGTAGACAACTTTGGCGACACAACTAGTCTTGAGCAATAAAGCACCCCAGCGCAGGGGTAAAAAAGCTTGCTATGAATTAGACTAATGTCTATTTTTCCCTAAAATTTCAACTTTTCGAGAACTGTATTAACTTGAGCCTCCTTTTATCTGTCTCTTTGATCGTCGATGTGTATCGTAAATTTAGTGTATCATCATTTGTGAAATTATCTTGGCTTTTATTTGTATGCTATAAAAAACCAAAATTTCCTTTTTTGTGCGAGTCATGTCATGTTTTCTAGGTGGTAGACAACACAAAATAGCTACAAATGACATAATTATGGTTCATAAAATCCCAGCAAAATGTGGTGACAAGATCAAGCTTCAAAAAGTAAGTACAATGATCTAAGTTAGAATATCTCTTCATGCTTACGGTTCTCTTTAATGAAGGATAAGAAAAGCGGAAACATCTTCTGACTCACTTACTAACTTTTGTCGTCTGATATTCCTAGGGGTATAACGTCAAATGGAACCCCAAACCGAAACAATTGACGTCCCTTATACACCCTGGATACAGTAAAATCTGGTTATAATATACTTGATTATGCTTATAATGAACATAAGTAGGTCGACTATAACCCTAAGCTTCCTAACTTTAATCTATATAACATTTTAAATCAAGAAATTCAGAAATATAGACTGCATTGTTTTGAATGTTTCGACCATATGATCTTCATCAGCAAACTCAATAGTTAATTAAATAGGAAATTAAATACAATTTTTATATTTTCTTTTTAATTAGTAATCACAGTTTAGTTTGTAAGAGGATACAGAAGGGAGCTTGTTTAGCCGCGTTGCTAAGTTGATTCCATATTTTCGCCATGCAAAATGCTAATATTTCTGACCATAATTAATCCTCTTCTTAGTTTTAATCAATGGAAATACACGCTTTTAGAACCTACCTCAAGGCCTAGTTCTTAAAGTTCCTTATTTTAGGGCCTCTTCGAGCTTTGCATGTAAGCAAATCTCAAGACTACTCAAAGAAGCATTGGATACATGCTTAACGTACAATTTATGTGATTTTCGACTCAAATGAATGGAACCGGCTTTCTAATTCTTGATTATTCGCAGTGATAAAAGTATTCAACATTCAAAAGTTCCTTAATGATTTTCTCTTTAATGGTATAAGTTCTTTAAATGTTCGGGCCATCTACATTACATGTAGGTTCCTTATATAGTGGTTCTTTATAAAAAAAGCGTGTAGCTAGTCAATTTTGGCATTTCTAAGTTTCGGCTCTTGTATTTCTGATATTGAATTTCTAATATCTAAAACCCAGAAAATAAACAAGAGGAAAGCCGAGAAATCACAGTTAAAACCCTGGGAAAGAAATAGGTTCTGCCGTGAAAGTTGGTGGCGATCCCCAGCCTAACCGCAGTAAATTCTACATGGTAAATTTCTAAGATTAATCACAAGACATTTTATTCTAACTTTGATTGTCCTATTTTCTAGATCCTTATGGTAGGTGGAAGAGAGTTTAGTCTCATTGGTAAACCACTTTTAAGGTCAGTTGGGTTATTTTTAATTTGTATGTATTTTGTATTCACCTTCACGCCCATCGTCTGTTTCTGACAAGTAATTCCTGACTTACCCTGATGACATCATGACATCAGAAAAAGTTGAAACTTTGAAAATCGGTTTTGTTGTTTCTTTTAGCACGGGACTTGTTCATATCGAAGCTACAGTTTTGGAAAAAACCAAAGGCAGAAAGATAATTGTTTTTAAGAAAAAGCGAAGAAAAAATTGGAAGAAATGGCAAGGTAGACTATTTTATTTCTCTTCTCTTACAATTCCTAATTCATCTGCTAGACCACAAGCTAGTTTCTTTATATAGGTTGTTCGTAAAAACGAATCTGGTAAAGAAACCTCCGTACTGAAGTCAACTTTTTTAAGCATAAAATTGTACGCATATTCTTGAAGGAATATGAATTATGTTGACATCATTGTATAATCCTTACTTAATGAATAACACTAGGAAGAGACAAATATTTGACACAATACTTTTCAGTCAACACGAAGAACAGTCAAATATGAACTTCGAAACAGCTCAACTCAGTATAAACAATGTTTATAGCTACTTTTTATAATTAACTTTCAATATTTTCTCTGTCTAATTCAATTGTTTTCGAACCCTTGGTCTAAAATGCTCAATTATTGTATCAATACATCCTTCCCGTAACTTATAACTGTACAAAACAATATTCAATCACATGAAATGTCCATCAAGTTTGTGCATATCCTTTAATGAAGTTTAATCTGTAGAGCATCAGGCTTTTAACCTGAGCGTTGCGAGTTCAAGTCCCTCACTCGGCGTGAATGCAGTTCTTTGTCCCTCAAATTATCTTTTGGTTACTGATTATGAATTCTGGCATTGTTAGACACTTCAACAGCCCAGTTAGCTCAGTCGGTAGAGCATCAGGCTTTTAACCTGAGGGTCGCGGGTTCAAGTCCCTCACTGGGCGTGAATGCTGTTCTTTGTCCCTTAAATTATCTATTGGTTACTGATTATGAATTCTTGCACTGTTAGATACTTCAACAGCCCAGTTAGCTCAGCCGGTAGAGCATCAGGCTTTTAACCTGAGGGTCGCAGGTTCAAGTCCCTCACTGGGCGTGAATGCTGTTCTTTGTCCCTTAAATTATCTATTGGTTACTGATTATGAATTCTTGCACTGTTAGATACTTCAACAGCCCAGTTAGCTCAGTCGGTAGAGCATCAGGCTTTTAACCTGAGGATCGTGGGTTCAAGTCCCTCACTGGGCGTGAATGCTGTTCTTTGTCCCTTAAATTATCTATTGGTTACTGATTATGAATTCTTGCATTGTTAGATACTTCAACAGCCCAGTTAGCTCAGTCGGTAGAGCATCAGGCTTTTAACCTGAGGATCGCGGGTTCAAGTCCCTCACTGGGCGTGAATGCTGTTCTTTGTCCCTTAAATTATCTATTGGTTACTGATTATGAATTCTTGCATTGTTCGATACTTCAACAGCCCAGTTAGCTCAGTCGGTAGAGCATCAGGCTTTTAACCTGAGGGTCGCGGGTTCAAGTCCCTCACTGGGCGTGAATGCTGTTCTTTGTCCCTTAAATTATCTATTGGTTACTGATTATGAATTCTTGCACTGTTAGATACTTCAACAGCCCAGTTAGCTCAGTCGGTAGAGCATCAGGCTTTTAACCTGAGAGTCGCGGTTTCAAGTCCCTCACTGGGCGTGAATGCTGTTCTTTGTCCCTTAAATTATCTATTGGTTACTGATTATGAATTCTTGCACTGTTAGATACTTCAACAGCCCAGTTAGCTCAGTCGGTAGAGCATCAGGCTTTTAACCTGAGGGTCGCGGGTTCAAGTCCCTCACTGGGCGTGAATGCTGTTCTTTGTCCCTTAAATTATCTATTGGTTACTGATTATGAATTCTTGCACTGTTAGATACTTCAACAGCCCAGTTAGCTCAGTCGGTAGAGCATCAGGCTTTTAACCTGAGGGTCGCGGGTTCAAGTCCCTCACTGGGCGTGAATGCTGTTCTTTGTCCCTTAAATTATCTATTGGTTACTGATTATGAATTCTTGCACTGTTAGATACTTCAACAGCCCAGTTAGCTCAGTCGGTAGAGCATCAGGCTTTTAACCTGAGGGTCGCGGGTTCAAGTCCCTCACTGGGCGTGAATGCTGTTCTTTGTCCCTTAAATTATCTATTGGTTACTGATTATGAATTCTTGCACTGTTAGATACTTCAACAGCCCAGTTAGCTCAGTCGGTAGAGCATCAGGCTTTTAACCTGAGGGTCGCGGGTTCAAGTCCCTCACTGGGCGTGAATGCTGTTCTTTGTCCCTTAAATTATCTATTGGTTACTGATTATGAATTCTTGCACTGTTAGATACTTCAACAGCCCAGTTAGCTCAGTCGGTAGAGCATCAGGCTTTTAACCTGAGGGTCGCGGGTTCAAGTCCCTCACTGGGCGTGAATGCTGTTCTTTGTCCCTTAAATTATCTATTGGTTACTGATTATGAATTCTTGCACTGTTAGATACTTCAACAGCCCAGTTAGCTCAGTCGGTAGAGCATCAGGCTTTTAACCTGAGGGTCGCGGGTTCAAGTCCCTCACTGGGCGTGAATGCTGTTCTTTGTCCCTTAAATTATCTATTGGTTACTGATTATGAATTCTTGCACTGTTAGATACTTCAACAGCCCAGTTAGCTCAGTCGGTAGAGCATCAGGCTTTTAACCTGAGGGTCGCGGGTTCAAGTCCCTCACTGGGCGTGAATGCTGTTCTTTGTCCCTTAAATTATCTATTGGTTACTGATTATGAATTCTTGCACTGTTAGATACTTCAACAGCCCAGTTAGCTCAGTCGGTAGAGCATCAGGCTTTTAACCTGAGGGTCGCGGGTTCAAGTCCCTCACTGGGCGTGAATGCTGTTCTTTGTCCCTTAAATTATCTATTGGTTACTGATTATGAATTCTTGCACTGTTAGATACTTCAACAGCCCAGTTAGCTCAGTCGGTAGAGCATCAGGCTTTTAACCTGAGGGTCGCGGGTTCAAGTCCTCACTGGGCGTGAATGCTGTTCTTTGTCCCTTAAATTATCTATTGGTTACTGATTATGAATTCTTGCACTGTTAGATACTTCAACAGCCCAGTTAGCTCAGTCGGTAGAGCATCAGGCTTTTAACCTGAGGGTCGCGGGTTCAAGTCCCTCACTGGGCGTGAATGCTGTTCTTTGTCCCTTAAATTATCTATTGGTTACTGATTATGAATTCTTGCACTGTTAGATACTTCAACAGCCCAGTTAGCTCAGTCGGTAGAGCATCAGGCTTTTAACCTGAGGGTCGCGGGTTCAAGTCCCTCACTGGGCGTGAATGCTGTTCTTTGTCCCTTAAATTATCTATTGGTTACTGATTATGAATTCTTGCACTGTTAGATACTTCAACAGCCCAGTTAGCTCAGTCGGTAGAGCATCAGGCTTTTAACCTGAGGGTCGCGGGTTCAAGTCCCTCACTGGGCGTGAATGCTGTTCTTTGTCCCTTAAATTATCTATTGGTTACTGATTATGAATTCTTGCACTGTTAGATACTTCAACAGCCCAGTTAGCTCAGTCGGTAGAGCATCAGGCTTTTAACCTGAGGGTCGCGGGTTCAAGTCCCTCACTGGGCGTGAATGCTGTTCTTTGTCCCTTAAATTATCTATTGGTTACTGATTATGAATTCTTGCACTGTTAGATACTTCAACAGCCCAGTTAGCTCAGTCGGTAGAGCATCAGGCTTTTAACCTGAGGGTCGCGGGTTCAAGTCCCTCACTGGGCGTGAATGCTGTTCTTTGTCCCTTAAATTATCTATTGGTTACTGATTATGAATTCTTGCACTGTTAGATACTTCAACAGCCCAGTTAGCTCAGTCGGTAGAGCATCAGGCTTTTAACCTGAGGGTCGCGGGTTCAAGTCCCTCACTGGGCGTGAATGCTGTTCTTTGTCCCTTAAATTATCTATTGGTTACTGATTATGAATTCTTGCACTGTTAGATACTTCAACAGCCCAGTTAGCTCAGTCGGTAGAGCATCAGGCTTTTAACCTGAGGGTCGCGGGTTCAAGTCCCTCACTGGGCGTGAATGCTGTTCTTTGTCCCTTAAATTATCTATTGGTTACTGATTATGAATTCTTGCACTGTTAGATACTTCAACAGCCCAGTTAGCTCAGTCGGTAGAGCATCAGGCTTTTAACCTGAGGGTCGCGGGTTCAAGTCCCTCACTGGGCGTGAATGCTGTTCTTTGTCCCTTAAATTATCTATTGGTTACTGATTATGAATTCTTGCACTGTTAGATACTTCAACAGCCCAGTTAGCTCAGTCGGTAGAGCATCAGGCTTTTAACCTGAGGGTCGCGGGTTCAAGTCCCTCACTGGGCGTGAATGCTGTTCTTTGTCCCTTAAATTATCTATTGGTTACTGATTATGAATTCTTGCACTGTTAGATACTTCAACAGCCCAGTTAGCTCAGTCGGTAGAGCATCAGGCTTTTAACCTGAGGGTCGCGGGTTCAAGTCCCTCACTGGGCGTGAATGCTGTTCTTTGTCCCTTAAATTATCTATTGGTTACTGATTATGAATTCTTGCACTGTTAGATACTTCAACAGCCCAGTTAGCTCAGTCGGTAGAGCATCAGGCTTTTAACCTGAGGGTCGCGGGTTCAAGTCCCTCACTGGGCGTGAATGCTGTTCTTTGTCCCTTAAATTATCTATTGGTTACTGATTATGAATTCTTGCACTGTTAGATACTTCAACAGCCCAGTTAGCTCAGTCGGTAGAGCATCAGGCTTTTAACCTGAGGGTCGCGGGTTCAAGTCCCTCACTGGGCGTGAATGCTGTTCTTTGTCCCTTAAATTATCTATTGGTTACTGATTATGAATTCTTGCACTGTTAGATACTTCAACAGCCCAGTTAGCTCAGTCGGTAGAGCATCAGGCTTTTAACCTGAGGGTCGCGGGTTCAAGTCCCTCACTGGGCGTGAATGCTGTTCTTTGTCCCTTAAATTATCTATTGGTTACTGATTATGAATTCTTGCACTGTTAGATACTTCAACAGCCCAGTTAGCTCAGTCGGTAGAGCATCAGGCTTTTAACCTGAGGGTCGCGGGTTCAAGTCCCTCACTGGGCGTGAATGCTGTTCTTTGTCCCTTAAATTATCTATTGGTTACTGATTATGAATTCTTGCACTGTTAGATACTTCAACAGCCCAGTTAGCTCAGTCGGTAGAGCATCAGGCTTTTAACCTGAGGGTCGCGGGTTCAAGTCCCTCACTGGGCGTGAATGCTGTTCTTTGTCCCTTAAATTATCTATTGGTTACTGATTATGAATTCTTGCACTGTTAGATACTTCAACAGCCCAGTTAGCTCAGTCGGTAGAGCATCAGGCTTTTAACCTGAGGGTCGCGGGTTCAAGTCCCTCACTGGGCGTGAATGCTGTTCTTTGTCCCTTAAATTATCTATTGGTTACTGATTATGAATTCTTGCACTGTTAGATACTTCAACAGCCCAGTTAGCTCAGTCGGTAGAGCATCAGGCTTTTAACCTGAGGGTCGCGGGTTCAAGTCCCTCACTGGGCGTGAATGCTGTTCTTTGTCCCTTAAATTATCTATTGGTTACTGATTATGAATTCTTGCACTGTTAGATACTTCAACAGCCCAGTTAGCTCAGTCGGTAGAGCATCAGGCTTTTAACCTGAGGGTCGCGGGTTCAAGTCCTCACTGGGCGTGAATGCTGTTCTTTGTCCCTTAAATTATCTATTGGTTACTGATTATGAATTCTTGCACTGTTAGATACTTCAACAGCCCAGTTAGCTCAGTCGGTAGAGCATCAGGCTTTTAACCTGAGGGTCGCGGGTTCAAGTCCCTCACTGGGCGTGAATGCTGTTCTTTGTCCCTTAAATTATCTATTGGTTACTGATTATGAATTCTTGCACTGTTAGATACTTCAACAGCCCAGTTAGCTCAGTCGGTAGAGCATCAGGCTTTTAACCTGAGGGTCGCGGGTTCAAGTCCCTCACTGGGCGTGAATGCTGTTCTTTGTCCCTTAAATTATCTATTGGTTACTGATTATGAATTCTTGCACTGTTAGATACTTCAACAGCCCAGTTAGCTCAGTCGGTAGAGCATCAGGCTTTTAACCTGAGGGTCGCGGGTTCAAGTCCTCACTGGGCGTGAATGCTGTTCTTTGTCCCTTAAATTATCTATTGGTTACTGATTATGAATTCTTGCACTGTTAGATACTTCAACAGCCCAGTTAGCTCAGTCGGTAGAGCATCAGGCTTTTAACCTGAGGGTCGCGGGTTCAAGTCCCTCACTGGGCGTGAATGCTGTTCTTTGTCCCTTAAATTATCTATTGGTTACTGATTATGAATTCTTGCACTGTTAGATACTTCAACAGCCCAGTTAGCTCAGTCGGTAGAGCATCAGGCTTTTAACCTGAGGGTCGCGGGTTCAAGTCCCTCACTGGGCGTGAATGCTGTTCTTTGTCCCTTAAATTATCTATTGGTTACTGATTATGAATTCTTGCACTGTTAGATACTTCAACAGCCCAGTTAGCTCAGTCGGTAGAGCATCAGGCTTTTAACCTGAGGGTCGCGGGTTCAAGTCCCTCACTGGGCGTGAATGCTGTTCTTTGTCCCTTAAATTATCTATTGGTTACTGATTATGAATTCTTGCACTGTTAGATACTTCAACAGCCCAGTTAGCTCAGTCGGTAGAGCATCAGGCTTTTAACCTGAGGGTCGCGGGTTCAAGTCCCTCACTGGGCGTGAATGCTGTTCTTTGTCCCTTAAATTATCTATTGGTTACTGATTATGAATTCTTGCACTGTTAGATACTTCAACAGCCCAGTTAGCTCAGTCGGTAGAGCATCAGGCTTTTAACCTGAGGGTCGCGGGTTCAAGTCCCTCACTGGGCGTGAATGCTGTTCTTTGTCCCTTAAATTATCTATTGGTTACTGATTATGAATTCTTGCACTGTTAGATACTTCAACAGCCCAGTTAGCTCAGTCGGTAGAGCATCAGGCTTTTAACCTGAGGGTCGCGGGTTCAAGTCCCTCACTGGGCGTGAATGCTGTTCTTTGTCCCTTAAATTATCTATTGGTTACTGATTATGAATTCTTGCACTGTTAGATACTTCAACAGCCCAGTTAGCTCAGTCGGTAGAGCATCAGGCTTTTAACCTGAGGGTCGCGGGTTCAAGTCCCTCACTGGGCGTGAATGCTGTTCTTTGTCCCTTAAATTATCTATTGGTTACTGATTATGAATTCTTGCACTGTTAGATACTTCAACAGCCCAGTTAGCTCAGTCGGTAGAGCATCAGGCTTTTAACCTGAGGGTCGCGGGTTCAAGTCCCTCACTGGGCGTGAATGCTGTTCTTTGTCCCTTAAATTATCTATTGGTTACTGATTATGAATTCTTGCACTGTTAGATACTTCAACAGCCCAGTTAGCTCAGTCGGTAGAGCATCAGGCTTTTAACCTGAGGGTCGCGGGTTCAAGTCCCTCACTGGGCGTGAATGCTGTTCTTTGTCCCTTAAATTATCTATTGGTTACTGATTATGAATTCTTGCACTGTTAGATACTTCAACAGCCCAGTTAGCTCAGTCGGTAGAGCATCAGGCTTTTAACCTGAGGGTCGCGGGTTCAAGTCCCTCACTGGGCGTGAATGCTGTTCTTTGTCCCTTAAATTATCTATTGGTTACTGATTATGAATTCTTGCATTGTTAGATACTTCAACAGCCCAGTTAGCTCAGTCGGTAGAGCATCAGGCTTTTAACCTGAGGGTCGCGGGTTCAAGTCCCTCACTGGGCGTGAATGCTGTTCTTTGTCCCTTAAATTATCTATTGGTTACTGATTATGAATTCTTGCACTGTTAGATACTTCAACAGCCCAGTTAGCTCAGTCGGTAGAGCATCAGGCTTTTAACCTGAGGGTCGCGGGTTCAAGTCCCTCACTGGGCGTGAATGCTGTTCTTTGTCCCTTAAATTATCTATTGGTTACTGATTATGAATTCTTGCACTGTTAGATACTTCAACAGCCCAGTTAGCTCAGTCGGTAGAGCATCAGGCTTTTAACCTGAGGGTCGCGGGTTCAAGTCCTCACTGGGCGTGAATGCTGTTCTTTGTCCCTTAAATTATCTATTGGTTACTGATTATGAATTCTTGCACTGTTAGATACTTCAACAGCCCAGTTAGCTCAGTCGGTAGAGCATCAGGCTTTTAACCTGAGGGTCGCGGGTTCAAGTCCCTCACTGGGCGTGAATGCTGTTCTTTGTCCCTTAAATTATCTATTGGTTACTGATTATGAATTCTTGCATTGTTAGATACTTCAACAGCCCAGTTAGCTCAGTCGGTAGAGCATCAGGCTTTTAACCTGAGGGTCGCGGGTTCAAGTCCCTCACTGGGCGTGAATGCTGTTCTTTGTCCCTTAAATTATCTATTGGTTACTGATTATGAATTCTTGCACTGTTAGATACTTCAACAGCCCAGTTAGCTCAGTCGGTAGAGCATCAGGCTTTTAACCTGAGGGTCGCGGGTTCAAGTCCCTCACTGGGCGTGAATGCTGTTCTTTGTCCCTTAAATTATCTATTGGTTACTGATTATGAATTCTTGCACTGTTAGATACTTCAACAGCCCAGTTAGCTCAGTCGGTAGAGCATCAGGCTTTTAACCTGAGGGTCGCGGGTTCAAGTCCCTCACTGGGCGTGAATGCTGTTCTTTGTCCCTTAAATTATCTATTGGTTACTGATTATGAATTCTTGCACTGTTAGATACTTCAACAGCCCAGTTAGCTCAGTCGGTAGAGCATCAGGCTTTTAACCTGAGGGTCGCGGGTTCAAGTCCTCACTGGGCGTGAATGCTGTTCTTTGTCCCTTAAATTATCTATTGGTTACTGATTATGAATTCTTGCACTGTTAGATACTTCAACAGCCCAGTTAGCTCAGTCGGTAGAGCATCAGGCTTTTAACCTGAGGGTCGCGGGTTCAAGTCCCTCACTGGGCGTGAATGCTGTTCTTTGTCCCTTAAATTATCTATTGGTTACTGATTATGAATTCTTGCACTGTTAGATACTTCAACAGCCCAGTTAGCTCAGTCGGTAGAGCATCAGGCTTTTAACCTGAGGGTCGCGGGTTCAAGTCCCTCACTGGGCGTGAATGCTGTTCTTTGTCCCTTAAATTATCTATTGGTTACTGATTATGAATTCTTGCACTGTTAGATACTTCAACAGCCCAGTTAGCTCAGTCGGTAGAGCATCAGGCTTTTAACCTGAGGGTCGCGGGTTCAAGTCCCTCACTGGGCGTGAATGCTGTTCTTTGTCCCTTAAATTATCTATTGGTTACTGATTATGAATTCTTGCACTGTTAGATACTTCAACAGCCCAGTTAGCTCAGTCGGTAGAGCATCAGGCTTTTAACCTGAGGGTCGCGGGTTCAAGTCCCTCACTGGGCGTGAATGCTGTTCTTTGTCCCTTAAATTATCTATTGGTTACTGATTATGAATTCTTGCACTGTTAGATACTTCAACAGCCCAGTTAGCTCAGTCGGTAGAGCATCAGGCTTTTAACCTGAGGGTCGCGGGTTCAAGTCCCTCACTGGGCGTGAATGCTGTTCTTTGTCCCTTAAATTATCTATTGGTTACTGATTATGAATTCTTGCACTGTTAGATACTTCAACAGCCCAGTTAGCTCAGTCGGTAGAGCATCAGGCTTTTAACCTGAGGGTCGCGGGTTCAAGTCCCTCACTGGGCGTGAATGCTGTTCTTTGTCCCTTAAATTATCTATTGGTTACTGATTATGAATTCTTGCACTGTTAGATACTTCAACAGCCCAGTTAGCTCAGTCGGTAGAGCATCAGGCTTTTAACCTGAGGGTCGCGGGTTCAAGTCCTCACTGGGCGTGAATGCTGTTCTTTGTCCCTTAAATTATCTATTGGTTACTGATTATGAATTCTTGCATTGTTCGATACTTCAACAGCCCAGTTAGCTCAGTCGGTAGAGCATCAGGCTTTTAACCTGAGGGTCGCGGGTTCAAGTCCCTCACTGGGCGTGAATGCTGTTCTTTGTCCCTTAAATTATCTATTGGTTACTGATTATGAATTCTTGCACTGTTAGATACTTCAACAGCCCAGTTAGCTCAGTCGGTAGAGCATCAGGCTTTTAACCTGAGGGTCGCGGGTTCAAGTCCTCACTGGGCGTGAATGCTGTTCTTTGTCCCTTAAATTATCTATTGGTTACTGATTATGAATTCTTGCACTGTTAGATACTTCAACAGCCCAGTTAGCTCAGTCGGTAGAGCATCAGGCTTTTAACCTGAGGGTCGCGGGTTCAAGTCCCTCACTGGGCGTGAATGCTGTTCTTTGTCCCTTAAATTATCTATTGGTTACTGATTATGAATTCTTGCACTGTTAGATACTTCAACAGCCCAGTTAGCTCAGTCGGTAGAGCATCAGGCTTTTAACCTGAGGGTCGCGGGTTCAAGTCCCTCACTGGGCGTGAATGCTGTTCTTTGTCCCTTAAATTATCTATTGGTTACTGATTATGAATTCTTGCATTGTTAGATACTTCAACAGCCCAGTTAGCTCAGTCGGTAGAGCATCAGGCTTTTAACCTGAGGGTCGCGGGTTCAAGTCCCTCACTGGGCGTGAATGCTGTTCTTTGTCCCTTAAATTATCTATTGGTTACTGATTATGAATTCTTGCACTGTTAGATACTTCAACAGCCCAGTTAGCTCAGTCGGTAGAGCATCAGGCTTTTAACCTGAGGGTCGCGGGTTCAAGTCCCTCACTGGGCGTGAATGCTGTTCTTTGTCCCTTAAATTATCTATTGGTTACTGATTATGAATTCTTGCATTGTTAGATACTTCAACAGCCCAGTTAGCTCAGTCGGTAGAGCATCAGGCTTTTAACCTGAGGGTCGCGGGTTCAAGTCCCTCACTGGGCGTGAATGCTGTTCTTTGTCCCTTAAATTATCTATTGGTTACTGATTATGAATTCTTGCACTGTTAGATACTTCAACAGCCCAGTTAGCTCAGTCGGTAGAGCATCAGGCTTTTAACCTGAGGGTCGCGGGTTCAAGTCCCTCACTGGGCGTGAATGCTGTTCTTTGTCCCTTAAATTATCTATTGGTTACTGATTATGAATTCTTGCACTGTTAGATACTTCAACAGCCCAGTTAGCTCAGTCGGTAGAGCATCAGGCTTTTAACCTGAGGGTCGCGGGTTCAAGTCCCTCACTGGGCGTGAATGCTGTTCTTTGTCCCTTAAATTATCTATTGGTTACTGATTATGAATTCTTGCACTGTTAGATACTTCAACAGCCCAGTTAGCTCAGTCGGTAGAGCATCAGGCTTTTAACCTGAGGGTCGCGGGTTCAAGTCCTCACTGGGCGTGAATGCTGTTCTTTGTCCCTTAAATTATCTATTGGTTACTGATTATGAATTCTTGCACTGTTAGATACTTCAACAGCCCAGTTAGCTCAGTCGGTAGAGCATCAGGCTTTTAACCTGAGGGTCGCGGGTTCAAGTCCCTCACTGGGCGTGAATGCTGTTCTTTGTCCCTTAAATTATCTATTGGTTACTGATTATGAATTCTTGCACTGTTAGATACTTCAACAGCCCAGTTAGCTCAGTCGGTAGAGCATCAGGCTTTTAACCTGAGGGTCGCGGGTTCAAGTCCCTCACTGGGCGTGAATGCTGTTCTTTGTCCCTTAAATTATCTATTGGTTACTGATTATGAATTCTTGCACTGTTAGATACTTCAACAGCCCAGTTAGCTCAGTCGGTAGAGCATCAGGCTTTTAACCTGAGGGTCGCGGGTTCAAGTCCTCACTGGGCGTGAATGCTGTTCTTTGTCCCTTAAATTATCTATTGGTTACTGATTATGAATTCTTGCACTGTTAGATACTTCAACAGCCCAGTTAGCTCAGTCGGTAGAGCATCAGGCTTTTAACCTGAGGGTCGCGGGTTCAAGTCCCTCACTGGGCGTGAATGCTGTTCTTTGTCCCTTAAATTATCTATTGGTTACTGATTATGAATTCTTGCACTGTTAGATACTTCAACAGCCCAGTTAGCTCAGTCGGTAGAGCATCAGGCTTTTAACCTGAGGGTCGCGGGTTCAAGTCCCTCACTGGGCGTGAATGCTGTTCTTTGTCCCTTAAATTATCTATTGGTTACTGATTATGAATTCTTGCACTGTTAGATACTTCAACAGCCCAGTTAGCTCAGTCGGTAGAGCATCAGGCTTTTAACCTGAGGGTCGCGGGTTCAAGTCCCTCACTGGGCGTGAATGCTGTTCTTTGTCCCTTAAATTATCTATTGGTTACTGATTATGAATTCTTGCACTGTTAGATACTTCAACAGCCCAGTTAGCTCAGTCGGTAGAGCATCAGGCTTTTAACCTGAGGGTCGCGGGTTCAAGTCCCTCACTGGGCGTGAATGCTGTTCTTTGTCCCTTAAATTATCTATTGGTTACTGATTATGAATTCTTGCACTGTTAGATACTTCAACAGCCCAGTTAGCTCAGTCGGTAGAGCATCAGGCTTTTAACCTGAGGGTCGCGGGTTCAAGTCCTCACTGGGCGTGAATGCTGTTCTTTGTCCCTTAAATTATCTATTGGTTACTGATTATGAATTCTTGCACTGTTAGATACTTCAACAGCCCAGTTAGCTCAGTCGGTAGAGCATCAGGCTTTTAACCTGAGGGTCGCGGGTTCAAGTCCTCACTGGGCGTGAATGCTGTTCTTTGTCCCTTAAATTATCTATTGGTTACTGATTATGAATTCTTGCACTGTTAGATACTTCAACAGCCCAGTTAGCTCAGTCGGTAGAGCATCAGGCTTTTAACCTGAGGGTCGCGGGTTCAAGTCCCTCACTGGGCGTGAATGCTGTTCTTTGTCCCTTAAATTATCTATTGGTTACTGATTATGAATTCTTGCACTGTTAGATACTTCAACAGCCCAGTTAGCTCAGTCGGTAGAGCATCAGGCTTTTAACCTGAGGGTCGCGGGTTCAAGTCCCTCACTGGGCGTGAATGCTGTTCTTTGTCCCTTAAATTATCTATTGGTTACTGATTATGAATTCTTGCACTGTTAGATACTTCAACAGCCCAGTTAGCTCAGTCGGTAGAGCATCAGGCTTTTAACCTGAGGGTCGCGGGTTCAAGTCCTCACTGGGCGTGAATGCTGTTCTTTGTCCCTTAAATTATCTATTGGTTACTGATTATGAATTCTTGCACTGTTAGATACTTCAACAGCCCAGTTAGCTCAGTCGGTAGAGCATCAGGCTTTTAACCTGAGGGTCGCGGGTTCAAGTCCCTCACTGGGCGTGAATGCTGTTCTTTGTCCCTTAAATTATCTATTGGTTACTGATTATGAATTCTTGCACTGTTAGATACTTCAACAGCCCAGTTAGCTCAGTCGGTAGAGCATCAGGCTTTTAACCTGAGGGTCGCGGGTTCAAGTCCTCACTGGGCGTGAATGCTGTTCTTTGTCCCTTAAATTATCTATTGGTTACTGATTATGAATTCTTGCACTGTTAGATACTTCAACAGCCCAGTTAGCTCAGTCGGTAGAGCATCAGGCTTTTAACCTGAGGGTCGCGGGTTCAAGTCCCTCACTGGGCGTGAATGCTGTTCTTTGTCCCTTAAATTATCTATTGGTTACTGATTATGAATTCTTGCACTGTTAGATACTTCAACAGCCCAGTTAGCTCAGTCGGTAGAGCATCAGGCTTTTAACCTGAGGGTCGCGGGTTCAAGTCCCTCACTGGGCGTGAATGCTGTTCTTTGTCCCTTAAATTATCTATTGGTTACTGATTATGAATTCTTGCACTGTTAGATACTTCAACAGCCCAGTTAGCTCAGTCGGTAGAGCATCAGGCTTTTAACCTGAGGGTCGCGGGTTCAAGTCCTCACTGGGCGTGAATGCTGTTCTTTGTCCCTTAAATTATCTATTGGTTACTGATTATGAATTCTTGCACTGTTAGATACTTCAACAGCCCAGTTAGCTCAGTCGGTAGAGCATCAGGCTTTTAACCTGAGGGTCGCGGGTTCAAGTCCCTCACTGGGCGTGAATGCTGTTCTTTGTCCCTTAAATTATCTATTGGTTACTGATTATGAATTCTTGCACTGTTAGATACTTCAACAGCCCAGTTAGCTCAGTCGGTAGAGCATCAGGCTTTTAACCTGAGGGTCGCGGGTTCAAGTCCCTCACTGGGCGTGAATGCTGTTCTTTGTCCCTTAAATTATCTATTGGTTACTGATTATGAATTCTTGCACTGTTAGATACTTCAACAGCCCAGTTAGCTCAGTCGGTAGAGCATCAGGCTTTTAACCTGAGGGTCGCGGGTTCAAGTCCCTCACTGGGCGTGAATGCTGTTCTTTGTCCCTTAAATTATCTATTGGTTACTGATTATGAATTCTTGCACTGTTAGATACTTCAACAGCCCAGTTAGCTCAGTCGGTAGAGCATCAGGCTTTTAACCTGAGGGTCGCGGGTTCAAGTCCCTCACTGGGCGTGAATGCTGTTCTTTGTCCCTTAAATTATCTATTGGTTACTGATTATGAATTCTTGCACTGTTAGATACTTCAACAGCCCAGTTAGCTCAGTCGGTAGAGCATCAGGCTTTTAACCTGAGGGTCGCGGGTTCAAGTCCTCACTGGGCGTGAATGCTGTTCTTTGTCCCTTAAATTATCTATTGGTTACTGATTATGAATTCTTGCACTGTTAGATACTTCAACAGCCCAGTTAGCTCAGTCGGTAGAGCATCAGGCTTTTAACCTGAGGGTCGCGGGTTCAAGTCCCTCACTGGGCGTGAATGCTGTTCTTTGTCCCTTAAATTATCTATTGGTTACTGATTATGAATTCTTGCACTGTTAGATACTTCAACAGCCCAGTTAGCTCAGTCGGTAGAGCATCAGGCTTTTAACCTGAGGGTCGCGGGTTCAAGTCCCTCACTGGGCGTGAATGCTGTTCTTTGTCCCTTAAATTATCTATTGGTTACTGATTATGAATTCTTGCACTGTTAGATACTTCAACAGCCCAGTTAGCTCAGTCGGTAGAGCATCAGGCTTTTAACCTGAGGGTCGCGGGTTCAAGTCCCTCACTGGGCGTGAATGCTGTTCTTTGTCCCTTAAATTATCTATTGGTTACTGATTATGAATTCTTGCACTGTTAGATACTTCAACAGCCCAGTTAGCTCAGTCGGTAGAGCATCAGGCTTTTAACCTGAGGGTCGCGGGTTCAAGTCCCTCACTGGGCGTGAATGCTGTTCTTTGTCCCTTAAATTATCTATTGGTTACTGATTATGAATTCTTGCACTGTTAGATACTTCAACAGCCCAGTTAGCTCAGTCGGTAGAGCATCAGGCTTTTAACCTGAGGGTCGCGGGTTCAAGTCCTCACTGGGCGTGAATGCTGTTCTTTGTCCCTTAAATTATCTATTGGTTACTGATTATGAATTCTTGCACTGTTAGATACTTCAACAGCCCAGTTAGCTCAGTCGGTAGAGCATCAGGCTTTTAACCTGAGGGTCGCGGGTTCAAGTCCCTCACTGGGCGTGAATGCTGTTCTTTGTCCCTTAAATTATCTATTGGTTACTGATTATGAATTCTTGCACTGTTAGATACTTCAACAGCCCAGTTAGCTCAGTCGGTAGAGCATCAGGCTTTTAACCTGAGGGTCGCGGGTTCAAGTCCTCACTGGGCGTGAATGCTGTTCTTTGTCCCTTAAATTATCTATTGGTTACTGATTATGAATTCTTGCACTGTTAGATACTTCAACAGCCCAGTTAGCTCAGTCGGTAGAGCATCAGGCTTTTAACCTGAGGGTCGCGGGTTCAAGTCCCTCACTGGGCGTGAATGCTGTTCTTTGTCCCTTAAATTATCTATTGGTTACTGATTATGAATTCTTGCACTGTTAGATACTTCAACAGCCCAGTTAGCTCAGTCGGTAGAGCATCAGGCTTTTAACCTGAGGGTCGCGGGTTCAAGTCCCTCACTGGGCGTGAATGCTGTTCTTTGTCCCTTAAATTATCTATTGGTTACTGATTATGAATTCTTGCACTGTTAGATACTTCAACAGCCCAGTTAGCTCAGTCGGTAGAGCATCAGGCTTTTAACCTGAGGGTCGCGGGTTCAAGTCCCTCACTGGGCGTGAATGCTGTTCTTTGTCCCTTAAATTATCTATTGGTTACTGATTATGAATTCTTGCACTGTTAGATACTTCAACAGCCCAGTTAGCTCAGTCGGTAGAGCATCAGGCTTTTAACCTGAGGGTCGCGGGTTCAAGTCCTCACTGGGCGTGAATGCTGTTCTTTGTCCCTTAAATTATCTATTGGTTACTGATTATGAATTCTTGCACTGTTAGATACTTCAACAGCCCAGTTAGCTCAGTCGGTAGAGCATCAGGCTTTTAACCTGAGGGTCGCGGGTTCAAGTCCCTCACTGGGCGTGAATGCTGTTCTTTGTCCCTTAAATTATCTATTGGTTACTGATTATGAATTCTTGCACTGTTAGATACTTCAACAGCCCAGTTAGCTCAGTCGGTAGAGCATCAGGCTTTTAACCTGAGGGTCGCGGGTTCAAGTCCTCACTGGGCGTGAATGCTGTTCTTTGTCCCTTAAATTATCTATTGGTTACTGATTATGAATTCTTGCACTGTTAGATACTTCAACAGCCCAGTTAGCTCAGTCGGTAGAGCATCAGGCTTTTAACCTGAGGGTCGCGGGTTCAAGTCCCTCACTGGGCGTGAATGCTGTTCTTTGTCCCTTAAATTATCTATTGGTTACTGATTATGAATTCTTGCACTGTTAGATACTTCAACAGCCCAGTTAGCTCAGTCGGTAGAGCATCAGGCTTTTAACCTGAGGGTCGCGGGTTCAAGTCCCTCACTGGGCGTGAATGCTGTTCTTTGTCCCTTAAATTATCTATTGGTTACTGATTATGAATTCTTGCACTGTTAGATACTTCAACAGCCCAGTTAGCTCAGTCGGTAGAGCATCAGGCTTTTAACCTGAGGGTCGCGGGTTCAAGTCCCTCACTGGGCGTGAATGCTGTTCTTTGTCCCTTAAATTATCTATTGGTTACTGATTATGAATTCTTGCACTGTTAGATACTTCAACAGCCCAGTTAGCTCAGTCGGTAGAGCATCAGGCTTTTAACCTGAGGGTCGCGGGTTCAAGTCCTCACTGGGCGTGAATGCTGTTCTTTGTCCCTTAAATTATCTATTGGTTACTGATTATGAATTCTTGCACTGTTAGATACTTCAACAGCCCAGTTAGCTCAGTCGGTAGAGCATCAGGCTTTTAACCTGAGGGTCGCGGGTTCAAGTCCCTCACTGGGCGTGAATGCTGTTCTTTGTCCCTTAAATTATCTATTGGTTACTGATTATGAATTCTTGCACTGTTAGATACTTCAACAGCCCAGTTAGCTCAGTCGGTAGAGCATCAGGCTTTTAACCTGAGGGTCGCGGGTTCAAGTCCTCACTGGGCGTGAATGCTGTTCTTTGTCCCTTAAATTATCTATTGGTTACTGATTATGAATTCTTGCACTGTTAGATACTTCAACAGCCCAGTTAGCTCAGTCGGTAGAGCATCAGGCTTTTAACCTGAGGGTCGCGGGTTCAAGTCCCTCACTGGGCGTGAATGCTGTTCTTTGTCCCTTAAATTATCTATTGGTTACTGATTATGAATTCTTGCACTGTTAGATACTTCAACAGCCCAGTTAGCTCAGTCGGTAGAGCATCAGGCTTTTAACCTGAGGGTCGCGGGTTCAAGTCCCTCACTGGGCGTGAATGCTGTTCTTTGTCCCTTAAATTATCTATTGGTTACTGATTATGAATTCTTGCACTGTTAGATACTTCAACAGCCCAGTTAGCTCAGTCGGTAGAGCATCAGGCTTTTAACCTGAGGGTCGCGGGTTCAAGTCCTCACTGGGCGTGAATGCTGTTCTTTGTCCCTTAAATTATCTATTGGTTACTGATTATGAATTCTTGCACTGTTAGATACTTCAACAGCCCAGTTAGCTCAGTCGGTAGAGCATCAGGCTTTTAACCTGAGGGTCGCGGGTTCAAGTCCCTCACTGGGCGTGAATGCTGTTCTTTGTCCCTTAAATTATCTATTGGTTACTGATTATGAATTCTTGCACTGTTAGATACTTCAACAGCCCAGTTAGCTCAGTCGGTAGAGCATCAGGCTTTTAACCTGAGGGTCGCGGGTTCAAGTCCCTCACTGGGCGTGAATGCTGTTCTTTGTCCCTTAAATTATCTATTGGTTACTGATTATGAATTCTTGCACTGTTAGATACTTCAACAGCCCAGTTAGCTCAGTCGGTAGAGCATCAGGCTTTTAACCTGAGGGTCGCGGGTTCAAGTCCTCACTGGGCGTGAATGCTGTTCTTTGTCCCTTAAATTATCTATTGGTTACTGATTATGAATTCTTGCACTGTTAGATACTTCAACAGCCCAGTTAGCTCAGTCGGTAGAGCATCAGGCTTTTAACCTGAGGGTCGCGGGTTCAAGTCCCTCACTGGGCGTGAATGCTGTTCTTTGTCCCTTAAATTATCTATTGGTTACTGATTATGAATTCTTGCACTGTTAGATACTTCAACAGCCCAGTTAGCTCAGTCGGTAGAGCATCAGGCTTTTAACCTGAGGGTCGCGGGTTCAAGTCCTCACTGGGCGTGAATGCTGTTCTTTGTCCCTTAAATTATCTATTGGTTACTGATTATGAATTCTTGCATTGTTAGATACTTCAACAGCCCAGTTAGCTCAGTCGGTAGAGCATCAGGCTTTTAACCTGAGGGTGTTAGATACTTCAACAGCCCAGTTAGCTCAGTCGGTAGAGCATCGCGGGTTCAAGTCCCTCACTGGGCGTGAATGCTGTTCTTTGTCCCTTAAATTATCTATTGGTTACTGATTATGAATTCTTGCATTGTTCGATACTTCAACAGCCCAGTTAGCTCAGTCGGTAGAGCATCAGGCTTTTAACCTGAGGGTCGCGGGTTCAAGTCCCTCACTGGGCGTGAATGCTGTTCTTTGTCCCTTAAATTATCTATTGGTTACTGATTATGAATTCTTGCACTGTTAGATACTTCAACAGCCCAGTTAGCTCAGTCGGTAGAGCATCAGGCTTTTAACCTGAGAGTCGCGGTTTCAAGTCCCTCACTGGGCGTGAATGCTGTTCTTTGTCCCTTAAATTATCTATTGGTTACTGATTATGAATTCTTGCATTGTTCGATACTTCAACAGCCCATTTAGCTCAGTCGGTAGAGCATCAGGCTTTTAACCTGAGGGTCGCGGGTTCAAGTCCCTCACTGGGCGTGAATGCTGTTCTTTGTCCCTTAAATTATCTATTGGTTACTGATTATGAATTCTTGCATTGTTAGATACTTCAACAGCCCAGTTAGCTCAGTCGGTAGAGCATCAGGCTTTTAACCTGAGGGTCGCGGGTTCAAGTCCCTCACTGGGCGTGAATGCTGTTCTTTGTCCCTTAAATTATCTATTGGTTACTGATTATGAATTCTTGCACTGTTAGATACTTCAACAGCCCAGTTAGCTCAGTCGGTAGAGCATCAGGCTTTTAACCTGAGGGTCGCGGGTTCAAGTCCTCACTGGGCGTGAATGCTGTTCTTTGTCCCTTAAATTATCTATTGGTTACTGATTATGAATTCTTGCACTGTTAGATACTTCAACAGCCCAGTTAGCTCAGTCGGTAGAGCATCAGGCTTTTAACCTGAGGGTCGCGGGTTCAAGTCCTCACTGGGCGTGAATGCTGTTCTTTGTCCCTTAAATTATCTATTGGTTACTGATTATGAATTCTTGCATTGTTAGATACTTCAACAGCCCAGTTAGCTCAGTCGGTAGAGCATCAGGCTTTTAACCTGAGGGTCGCGGGTTCAAGTCCTCACTGGGCGTGAATGCTGTTCTTTGTCCCTTAAATTATCTATTGGTTACTGATTATGAATTCTTGCATTGTTAGATACTTCAACAGCCCAGTTAGCTCAGTCGGTAGAGCATCAGGCTTTTAACCTGAGGGTCGCGGGTTCAAGTCCCTCACTGGGCGTGAATGCTGTTCTTTGTCCCTTAAATTATCTATTGGTTACTGATTATGAATTCTTGCACTGTTAGATACTTCAACAGCCCAGTTAGCTCAGTCGGTAGAGCATCAGGCTTTTAACCTGAGGGTCGCGGGTTCAAGTCCTCACTGGGCGTGAATGCTGTTCTTTGTCCCTTAAATTATCTATTGGTTACTGATTATGAATTCTTGCACTGTTAGATACTTCAACAGCCCAGTTAGCTCAGTCGGTAGAGCATCAGGCTTTTAACCTGAGGGTCGCGGGTTCAAGTCCCTCACTGGGCGTGAATGCTGTTCTTTGTCCCTTAAATTATCTATTGGTTACTGATTATGAATTCTTGCACTGTTAGATACTTCAACAGCCCAGTTAGCTCAGTCGGTAGAGCATCAGGCTTTTAACCTGAGGGTCGCGGGTTCAAGTCCCTCACTGGGCGTGAATGCTGTTCTTTGTCCCTTAAATTATCTATTGGTTACTGATTATGAATTCTTGCATTGTTAGATACTTCAACAGCCCAGTTAGCTCAGTCGGTAGAGCATCAGGCTTTTAACCTGAGGGTCGCGGGTTCAAGTCCCTCACTGGGCGTGAATGCTGTTCTTTGTCCCTTAAATTATCTATTGGTTACTGATTATGAATTCTTGCATTGTTAGATACTTCAACAGCCCAGTTAGCTCAGTCGGTAGAGCATCAGGCTTTTAACCTGAGGGTCGCGGGTTCAAGTCCCTCACTGGGCGTGAATGCTGTTCTTTGTCCCTTAAATTATCTATTGGTTACTGATTATGAATTCTTGCATTGTTAGATACTTCAACAGCCCAGTTAGCTCAGTCGGTAGAGCATCAGGCTTTTAACCTGAGGGTCGCGGGTTCAAGTCCTCACTGGGCGTGAATGCTGTTCTTTGTCCCTTAAATTATCTATTGGTTACTGATTATGAATTCTTGCATTGTTCGATACTTCAACAGCCCAGTTAGCTCAGTCGGTAGAGCATCAGGCTTTTAACCTGAGGGTCGCGGGTTCAAGTCCCTCACTGGGCGTGAATGCTGTTCTTTGTCCCTTAAATTATCTATTGGTTACTGATTATGAATTCTTGCATTGTTAGATACTTCAACAGCCCAGTTAGCTCAGTCGGTAGAGCATCAGGCTTTTAACCTGAGGGTCGCGGGTTCAAGTCCCTCACTGGGCGTGAATGCTGTTCTTTGTCCCTTAAATTATCTATTGGTTACTGATTATGAATTCTTGCATTGTTACATACTTCAACAGCCAAGTTAACTCAGTCGGTAGAGCATCAGGCTTTTAACCTGAGGGTCGCGGGTTCAAGTCCCTCACTGGGCGTGAATGCTGTTCTTTGTCCCTTAAATTATCTATTGGTTACTGATTATGAATTCTTGCATTGTTAGATACTTCAACAGCCCAGTTAGCTCAGTCGGTAGAGCATCAGGCTTTTAACCTGAGGGTCGCGGGTTCAAGTCCCTCACTGGGCGTGAATGCTGTTCTTTGTCCCTTAAATTATCTATTGGTTACTGATTATGAATTCTTGCATTGTTAGATACTTCAACAGCCCAGTTAGCTCAGTCGGTAGAGCATCAGGCTTTTAACCTGAGGGTCGCGGGTTCAAGTCCCTCACTGGGCGTGAATGCTGTTCTTTGTCCCTTAAATTATCTATTGGTTACTGATTATGAATTCTTGCACTGTTAGATACTTCAACAGCCCAGTTAGCTCAGTCGGTAGAGCATCAGGCTTTTAACCTGAGGGTCGTGGGTTCAAGTCCCTCACTGGGCGTGAATGCTGTTCTTTGTCCCTTAAATTATCTATTGGTTACTGATTATGAATTCTTGCACTGTTAGATACTTCAACAGCCCAGTTAGCTCAGTCGGTAGAGCATCAGGCTTTTAACCTGAGGGTCGCGGGTTCAAGTCCCTCACTGGGCGTGAATGCTGTTCTTTGTCCCTTAAATTATCTATTGGTTACTGATTATGAATTCTTGCACTGTTAGATACTTCAACAGCCCAGTTAGCTCAGTCGGTAGAGCATCAGGCTTTTAACCTGAGGGTCGCGGGTTCAAGTCCTCACTGGGCGTGAATGCTGTTCTTTGTCCCTTAAATTATCTATTGGTTACTGATTATGAATTCTTGCATTGTTAGATACTTCAACAGCCCAGTTAGCTCAGTCGGTAGAGCATCAGGCTTTTAACCTGAGGGTCGCGGGTTCAAGTCCCTCACTGGGCGTGAATGCTGTTCTTTGTCCCTTAAATTATCTATTGGTTACTGATTATGAATTCTTGCATTGTTAGATACTTCAACAGCCCAGTTAGCTCAGTCGGTAGAGCATCAGGCTTTTAACCTGAGGGTCGCGGGTTCAAGTCCCTCACTGGGCGTGAATGCTGTTCTTTGTCCCTTAAATTATCTATTGGTTACTGATTATGAATTCTTGCATTGTTAGATACTTCAACAGCCCAGTTAGCTCAGTCGGTAGAGCATCAGGCTTTTAACCTGAGGGTCGCGGGTTCAAGTCCCTCACTGGGCGTGAATGCTGTTCTTTGTCCCTTAAATTATCTATTGGTTACTGATTATGAATTCTTGCATTGTTAGATACTTCAACAGCCCAGTTAGCTCAGTCGGTAGAGCATCAGGCTTTTAACCTGAGGGTCGCGGGTTCAAGTCCTCACTGGGCGTGAATGCTGTTCTTTGTCCCTTAAATTATCTATTGGTTACTGATTATGAATTCTTGCACTGTTAGATACTTCAACAGCCCAGTTAGCTCAGTCGGTAGAGCATCAGGCTTTTAACCTGAGGGTCGCGGGTTCAAGTCCCTCACTGGGCGTGAATGCTGTTCTTTGTCCCTTAAATTATCTATTGGTTACTGATTATGAATTCTTGCATTGTTAGATACTTCAACAGCCCAGTTAGCTCAGTCGGTAGAGCATCAGGCTTTTAACCTGAGGGTCGCGGGTTCAAGTCCCTCACTGGGCGTGAATGCTGTTCTTTGTCCCTTAAATTATCTATTGGTTACTGATTATGAATTCTTGCATTGTTAGATACTTCAACAGCCCAGTTAGCTCAGTCGGTAGAGCATCAGGCTTTTAACCTGAGGGTCGCGGGTTCAAGTCCCTCACTGGGCGTGAATGCTGTTCTTTGTCCCTTAAATTATCTATTGGTTACTGATTATGAATTCTTGCATTGTTAGATACTTCAACAGCCCAGTTAGCTCAGTCGGTAGAGCATCAGGCTTTTAACCTGAGGGTCGCGGGTTCAAGTCCCTCACTGGGCGTGAATGCTGTTCTTTGTCCCTTAAATTATCTATTGGTTACTGATTATGAATTCTTGCATTGTTAGATACTTCAACAGCCCAGTTAGCTCAGTCGGTAGAGCATCAGGCTTTTAACCTGAGGGTCGCGGGTTCAAGTCCCTCACTGGGCGTGAATGCTGTTCTTTGTCCCTTAAATTATCTATTGGTTACTGATTATGAATTCTTGCATTGTTAGATACTTCAACAGCCCAGTTAGCTCAGTCGGTAGAGCATCAGGCTTTTAACCTGAGGGTCGCGGGTTCAAGTCCCTCACTGGGCGTGAATGCTGTTCTTTGTCCCTTAAATTATCTATTGGTTACTGATTATGAATTCTTGCACTGTTAGATACTTCAACAGCCCAGTTAGCTCAGTCGGTAGAGCATCAGGCTTTTAACCTGAGGGTCGCGGGTTCAAGTCCCTCACTGGGCGTGAATGCTGTTCTTTGTCCCTTAAATTATCTATTGGTTACTGATTATGAATTCTTGCACTGTTAGATACTTCAACAGCCCAGTTAGCTCAGTCGGTAGAGCATCAGGCTTTTAACCTGAGGGTCGCGGGTTCAAGTCCCTCACTGGGCGTGAATGCTGTTCTTTGTCCCTTAAATTATCTATTGGTTACTGATTATGAATTCTTGCACTGTTAGATACTTCAACAGCCCAGTTAGCTCAGTCGGTAGAGCATCAGGCTTTTAACCTGAGGGTCGCGGGTTCAAGTCCCTCACTGGGCGTGAATGCTGTTCTTTGTCCCTTAAATTATCTATTGGTTACTGATTATGAATTCTTGCATTGTTAGATACTTCAACAGCCCAGTTAGCTCAGTCGGTAGAGCATCAGGCTTTTAACCTGAGGGTCGCGGGTTCAAGTCCCTCACTGGGCGTGAATGCTGTTCTTTGTCCCTTAAATTATCTATTGGTTACTGATTATGAATTCTTGCATTGTTAGATACTTCAACAGCCCAGTTAGCTCAGTCGGTAGAGCATCAGGCTTTTAACCTGAGGGTCGCGGGTTCAAGTCCCTCACTGGGCGTGAATGCTGTTCTTTGTCCCTTAAATTATCTATTGGTTACTGATTATGAATTCTTGCATTGTTAGATACTTCAACAGCCCAGTTAGCTCAGTCGGTAGAGCATCAGGCTTTTAACCTGAGGGTCGCGGGTTCAAGTCCCTCACTGGGCGTGAATGCTGTTCTTTGTCCCTTAAATTATCTATTGGTTACTGATTATGAATTCTTGCATTGTTAGATACTTCAACAGCCCAGTTAGCTCAGTCGGTAGAGCATCAGGCTTTTAACCTGAGGGTCGCGGGTTCAAGTCCTCACTGGGCGTGAATGCTGTTCTTTGTCCCTTAAATTATCTATTGGTTACTGATTATGAATTCTTGCACTGTTAGATACTTCAACAGCCCAGTTAGCTCAGTCGGTAGAGCATCAGGCTTTTAACCTGAGGGTCGCGGGTTCAAGTCCCTCACTGGGCGTGAATGCTGTTCTTTGTCCCTTAAATTATCTATTGGTTACTGATTATGAATTCTTGCATTGTTAGATACTTCAACAGCCCAGTTAGCTCAGTCGGTAGAGCATCAGGCTTTTAACCTGAGGGTCGCGGGTTCAAGTCCCTCACTGGGCGTGAATGCTGTTCTTTGTCCCTTAAATTATCTATTGGTTACTGATTATGAATTCTTGCATTGTTAGATACTTCAACAGCCCAGTTAGCTCAGGCGGTAGAGCATCAGGCTTTTAACCTGAGGGTCGCGGGTTCAAGTCCTCACTGGGCGTGAATGCTGTTCTTTGTACCTTAAATTATCTATTGGTTACTGATTATGAATTCTTGCATTGTTAGATACTTCAACAGCCCAGTTAGCTCAGTCAGTAGAGCATCAGGCTTTTAACCTGAGGGTCGCGGGTTCAAGTCCCTCACTGGGCGTGAATGCTGTTCTTTGTCCCTTAAATTATCTATTTGTTGATGATTATGAATTCTTGCATTGTTCGATACTTCAACAGCCCATTTAGCTCAGTCGGTAGAGCATCAGGCTTTTAACCTGAGAGTCGCGGTTTCAAGTCCCTCACTGGGCGTGAATGCTGTTCTTTGTCCCTTAAATTATCTATTGGTTACTGATTATGAATTCTTGCACTGTTAGATACTTCAACAGCCCAGTTAGCTCAGTCGGTAGAGCATCAGGCTTTTAACCTGAGGGTCGCGGGTTCAAGTCCCTCACTGGGCGTGAATGCTGTTCTTTGTCCCTTAAATTATCTATTGGTTACTGATTATGAATTCTGGCACTGTTAGATACTTCAACAGCCCAGTTAGCTCAGTCGGTAGAGCATCAGGCTTTTAACCTGAGGGTCGCGGGTTCAAGTCCTCACTGGGCGTGAATGCTGTTCTTTGTCCCTTAAATTATCTATTGGTTACTGATTATGAATTCTTGCACTGTTAGATACTTCAACAGCCCAGTTAGCTCAGTCGGTAGAGCATCAGGCTTTTAACCTGAGGGTCGCGGGTTCAAGTCCTCACTGGGCGTGAATGCTGTTCTTTGTCCCTTAAATTATCTATTGGTTACTGATTATGAATTCTTGCACTGTTAGATACTTCAACAGCCCAGTTAGCTCAGTCGGTAGAGCATCAGGCTTTTAACCTGAGGGTCGCGGTTCAAGTCCCTCACTGGGCGTGAATGCTGTTCTTTGTCCCTTAAATTATCTATTGGTTACTGATTATGAATTCTTGCACTGTTAGATACTTCAACAGCCCAGTTAGCTCAGTCGGTAGAGCATCAGGCTTTTAACCTGAGGGTCGCGGGTTCAAGTCCCTCACTGGGCGTGAATGCTGTTCTTTGTCCCTTAAATTATCTATTGGTTACTGATTATGAATTCTTGCACTGTTAGATACTTCAACAGCCCAGTTAGCTCAGTCGGTAGAGCATCAGGCTTTTAACCTGAGGGTCGCGGGTTCAAGTCCTCACTGGGCGTGAATGCTGTTCTTTGTCCCTTAAATTATCTATTGGTTACTGATTATGAATTCTTGCACTGTTAGATCCTTCAACAGCCCAGTTAGCTCAGTCGGTAGAGCATCAGGCTTTTAACCTGAGGGTCGCGGGTTCAAGTCCCTCACTGGGCGTGAATGCTGTTCTTTGTCCCTTAAATTATCTATTGGTTACTGATTATGAATTCTTGCATTGTTAGATACTTCAACAGCCCAGTTAGCTCAGTCGGTAGAGCATCAGGCTTTTAACCTGAGAGTCGCGGTTTCAAGTCCCTCACTGGGCGTGAATGCTGTTCTTTGTCCCTTAAATTATCTATTGGTTACTGATTATGAATTCTTGCACTGTTAGATACTTCAACAGCCCAGTTAGCTCAGTCGGTAGAGCATCAGGCTTTTAACCTGAGGGTCGCGGGTTCAAGTCCTCACTGGGCGTGAATGCTGTTCTTTGTCCCTTAAATTATCTATTGGTTACTGATTATGAATTCTTGCACTGTTAGATACTTCAACAGCCCAGTTAGCTCAGTCGGTAGAGCATCAGGCTTTTAACCTGAGGGTCGCGGGTTCAAGTCCCTCACTGGGCGTGAATGCTGTTCTTTGTCCCTTAAATTATCTATTGGTTACTGATTATGAATTCTTGCACTGTTAGATACTTCAACAGCCCAGTTAGCTCAGTCGGTAGAGCATCAGGCTTTTAACCTGAGGGTCGCGGGTTCAAGTCCTCACTGGGCGTGAATGCTGTTCTTTGTCCCTTAAATTATCTATTGGTTACTGATTATGAATTCTTGCATTGTTAGATACTTCAACAGCCCAGTTAGCTAAGTCGGTAGAGCATCAGGCTTTTAACCTGAGGGTCGCGGGTTCAAGTCCCTCACTGGGCGTGAATGCTGTTCTTTGTCCCTTAAATTATCTATTGGTTACTGATTATGAATTCTTGCATTGATAGATACTTCAACAGCCAAGTTAACTCAGTCGGTAGAGCATCAGGCTTTTAACCTGAGGGTCGCGGGTTCAAGTCCCTCACTGGGCGTGAATGCTGTTCTTTGTCCCTTAAATTATCTATTGGTTACTGATTATGAATTCTTGCATTGATAGATACTTCAACAGCCAAGTTAACTCAGTCGGTAGAGCATCAGGCTTTTAACCTGAGGGTCGCGGGTTCAAGTCCCTCACTGGGCGTGAATACTGTTCTCTGTCCCTCAAATTATCTATTGGTTACTGATTATGAATTCTTGCATTGTTACATACTTCAACAGCCAAGTTAACTCAGTCGGTAGAGCATCAGGCTTTTAACCTGAGGGTCGCGGGTTCAAGTCCTCAATGGGCGTGAATGCTGTTCTTTGTCCCTTAAATTATCTATTGGTTACTGATTATGAATTCTTGCATTGTTACATACTTCAACAGCCAAGTTAACTCAGTCGGTAGAGCATCAGGCTTTTAACCTGAGGGTCGCGGGTTCAAGTCCCTCAATTGGCGTGAATGCTGTTCTTTGTCCCTTAAATTATCTATTGGTTTCTGATTATGAATTCTTGCACTGTTAGATACTTCAACAGCCCAGTTAACTCAGTCGGTAGAGCATCAGGCTTTTAACCTGAGGGTCGTGGGTTCAAGTCCCTCACTGGGCGTGAATGCTGTTCTTTGTCCCTTAAATTATCTATTGGTTACTGATTATGAATTCTTGCACTGTTAGATACTTCAACAGCCCAGTTAGCTCAGTCGGTAGAGCATCAGGCTTTTAACCCTAGGGTCGCCGGTTCAAGTCCCTCACTGGGCGCTAATGCTGTTCTTTGTCCCTTAAATTATCTATTGGTTACTGATTATGAGTTCTGGCACTGTTAGATACTTCAATAGCCCGGTTAGCTAAGTCAGTAGAGCATCAGGCTTTTAACCTGAGAGTCGCGGTTTCAAGTCCCTCACTGGGCGTGAATGCTGTTCTTTGTCCCTTAAATTATCTATTGGTTACTGATTATGAATTCTTGCACTGTTAGATACTTCAACAGCCCAGTTAGCTCAGTCGGTAGAGCATCAGGCTTTTAACCTGAGGGTCGCGGGTTCAAGTCCTCACTGGGCGTGAATGCTGTTCTTTGTCCCTTAAATTATCTATTGGTTACTGATTATGAATTCTTGCACTGTTAGATACTTCAACAGCCCAGTTAGCTCAGTCGGTAGAGCATCAGGCTTTTAACCTGAGGGTCGCGGGTTCAAGTCCTCACTGGGCGTGAATGCTGTTCTTTGTCCCTTAAATTATCTATTGGTTACTGATTATGAATTCTTGCACTGTTAGATACTTCAACAGCCCAGTTAGCTCAGTCGGTAGAGCATCAGGCTTTTAACCTGAGGGTCGCGGGTTCAAGTCCTCACTGGGCGTGAATGCTGTTCTTTGTCCCTTAAATTATCTATTGGTTACTGATTATGAATTCTTGCATTGTTCGATACTTCAACAGCCCATTTAGCTCAGTCGGTAGAGCATCAGGCTTTTAACCTGAGGGTCGCGGGTTCAAGTCCCTCACTGGGCGTGAATGCTGTTCTTTGTCCCTTAAATTATCTATTGGTTACTGATTATGAATTCTTGCATTGTTAGATACTTCAACAGCCCAGTTAGCTCAGTCGGTAGAGCATCAGGCTTTTAACCTGAGGGTCGCGGGTTCAAGTCCCTCACTGGGCGTGAATGCTGTTCTTTGTCCCTTAAATTATCTATTGGTTACTGATTATGAATTCTTGCACTGTTAGATACTTCAACAGCCCAGTTAGCTCAGCCGGTAGAGCATCAGGCTTTTAACCTGAGGGTCGCGGGTTCAAGTCCTCACTGGGCGTGAATGCTGTTCTTTGTCCCTTAAATTATCTATTGGTTACTGATTATGAATTCTTGCACTGTTAGATACTTCAACAGCCCAGTTAGCTCAGTCGGTAGAGCATCAGGCTTTTAACCTGAGGGTCGCGGGTTCAAGTCCTCACTGGGCGTGAATGCTGTTCTTTGTCCCTTAAATTATCTATTGGTTACTGATTATGAATTCTTGCATTGTTAGATACTTCAACAGCCCAGTTAGCTCAGTCGGTAGAGCATCAGGCTTTTAACCTGAGGGTCGCGGGTTCAAGTCCCTCACTGGGCGTGAATGCTGTTCTTTGTCCCTTAAATTATCTATTGGTTACTGATTATGAATTCTTGCACTGTTAGATTTTTCAACAGCCCAGTTAGCTCAGTCGGTAGAGCAACAGTCTTTTAATCTGAGGGTCGTGGGTTCAAGTCCATCACTGGACGTGAATGCTGTTCTTTGTCCCTTCAATTATCTATTGGTTACTGATTATGAATTCTTGCACTGTTAGATACTTCAACAGCCCAGTTAGCTCAGTCGGTAGAGCATCAGGCTTTTAACCTGAGGGTCGCGGGTTCAAGTCCCTCACTGGGCGTGAATGCTGTTCTTTGTCCCTTAAATTATCTATTGGTTACTGATAATGAATTCTTGCACTGTTAGATTCTTCAACAGCCCGTTTAACTCAGTTGGTAGAGCATCAGTCTTTTAACCTGAGGGTCGTGGGTTCAAGTCCCTCACTGGGCGTGAATGCTGTTCTTTGTCCCTTAAATTATCTATTGGTTACTGATTATGAATTCTTGCACTGTTAGATACTTCAACAGCCCAGTTAGCTCAGTCGGTAGAGCATCAGGCTTTTAACCTGAGGGTCGCGGGTTCAAGTCCTCACTGGGCGTGAATGCTGTTCTTTGTCCCTTAAATTATCTATTGGTTACTGATTATGAATTCTTGCACTGTTAGATACTTCAACAGCCCAGTTAGCTCAGTCGGTAGAGCATCAGGCTTTTAACCTGAGGGTCGCGGGTTCAAGTCCTCACTGGGCGTGAATGCTGTTCTTTGTCCCTTAAATTATCTATTGGTTACTGATTATGAATTCTTGCACTGTTAGATACTTCAACAGCCCAGTTAGCTCAGTTGGTAGAGCATCAGGCTTTTAACCTGAGGGTCGTGGGTTCAAGTCCCTCACTGGGCGTGAATGCTGTTCTTTGTCCCTTAAATTATCTATTGGTTACTGATTATGAATTCTTGCACTGTTAGATACTTCAACAGCCCAGTTAGCTCAGTCGGTAGAGCATCAGGCTTTTAACCTGAGGGTCGCGGGTTCAAGTCCCTCACTGGGCGTGAATGCTGTTCTTTGTCCCTTAAATTATCTATTGGTTACTGATTATGAATTCTTGCACTGTTAGATACTTCAACAGCCCAGTTAGCTCAGTCGGTAGAGCATCAGGCTTTTAACCTGAGGGTCGCGGGTTCAAGTCCTCACTGGGCGTGAATGCTGTTCTTTGTCCCTTAAATTATCTATTGGTTACTGATTATGAATTCTTGCATTGTTACATACTTCAACAGCCAAGTTAACTCAGTCGGTAGAGCATCAGGCTCTTAACCTGAGGGTCGCGGGTTCAAGTCCCTCAATGGGCGTGAATGCTGTTCTTTGTCCCTTAAATTATCTATTGGTTACTGATTATGAATTCTTGCATTGTTAGATACTTCAACAGCCCAGTTAGCTCAGTCGGTAGAGCATCAGGCTTTTAACCTGAGGGTCGCGGGTTCAAGTCCCTCACTGGGCGTGAATGCTGTTCTTTGTCCCTTAAATTATCTATTGGTTACTGATTATGAATTCTTGCACTGTTAGATACTTCAACAGCCCAGTTAGCTCAGTCAGTAGAGCATCAGGCTTTTAACCTGAGGGTCGCGGGTTCAAGTCCTCACTGGGCGTGAATGCTGTTCTTTGTCCCTTAAATTATCTATTGGTTACTGATTATGAATTCTTGCACTGTTAGATACTTCAACAGCCCAGTTAGCTCAGTCGGTAGAGCATCAGGCTTTTAACCTGAGGGTCGCGGGTTCAAGTCCCTCACTGGGCGTGAATGCTGTTCTTTGTCCCTTAAATTATCTATTGGTTACTGATTATGAATTCTTGCATTGTTACATACTTCAACAGCCAAGTTAACTCAGTCGGTAGAGCATCAGGCTCTTAACCTGAGGGTCGCGGGTTCAAGTCCCTCAATGGGCGTGAATGCTGTTCTTTGTCCCTTAAATTATCTATTGGTTACTGATTATGAATTCTTGCATTGTTAGATACTTCAACAGCCAGTTAACTCAGTCGGTAGAGCATCAGGCTTTTAACCTGAGGGTCGCGGGTTCAAGTCCCTCAATGGGCGTGAATGCTGTTCTTTGTCCCTTAAATTATCTATTGGTTACTGATTATGAATTCTTGCATTGTTACATACTTCAACAGCCAAGTTAACTCAGTCGGTAGAGCATCAGGCTCTTAACCTGAGGGTCGCGGGTTCAAGTCCCTCAATGGGCGTGAATGCTGTTCTTTGTCCCTTAAATTATCTATTGGTTACTGATTATGAATTCTTGCATTGTTACATACTTCAACAGCCAAGTTAACTCAGTCGGTAGAGCATCAGGCTTTTAACCTGAGGGTCGCGGGTTCAAGTCCCTCACTGGGCGTGAATGCTGTTCTTTGTCCCTTAAATTATCTATTGGTTACTGATTATGAATTCTTGCACTGTTAGATTCTTCAACAGCCCGTTTAACTCAGTTGGTAGAGCATCAGGCTTTTAACCTGAGGGTCGCGGGTTCAAGTCCCTCACTGGGCGTGAATGCTGTTCTTTGTCCCTTAAATTATCTATTGGTTACTGATAATGAATTCTTGCACTGTTAGATTCTTCAACAGCCCGTTTAACTCAGTTGGTAGAGCATCAGTCTTTTAACCTGAGGGTCGTGGGTTCAAGTCCCTCACTGGGCGTGAATGCTGTTCTTTGTCCCTTCAATTATCTATTGGTTACTGTTTATCAATTCCGGCACTGTTAGATACTTCAACAGCCCAGTTAGCTCAGTCGGTAGAGCATCAGGCTTTTAGCCTGAGGGTCGCGGGTTCAAGTCCCTCACTGGGCGTGAATGCTGTTCTTTGTCCCTTAAATTATCTATTGGTTACTGATTATGAATTCTTGAACTTTTCGATACTTCAACAGCCCAGTTAGCTCAGTCGGTAGAGCATCAGGCTTTTAACCTGAGGGTCGCGGGTTCAAGTCCCTCACTGGGCGTGAATGCTGTTCTTTGTCCCTTAAATTATCTATTGGTTACTGATTATGAATTCTTGCATTGTTACATACTTCAACAGCCAAGTTAACTCAGTCGGTAGAGCATCAGGCTCTTAACCTGAGGGTCGCGGGTTCAAGTCCCTCAATGGGCGTGAATGCTGTTCTTTGTCCCTTAAATTATCTATTGGTTACTGATTATGAATTCTTGCATTGTTAGATACTTCAACAGCCCAGTTAGCTCAGTCGGTAGAGCATCAGGCTTTTAACCTGAGGGTCACGGGTTCAAGTCCCTCACTGGGCGTGAATGCTGTTCTTTGTCCCTTAAATTATCTATTGGTTACTGATTATGAATTCTTGCATTGTTACATACTTCAACAGCCAAGTTAACTCAGTCGGTAGAGCATCAGGCTTTTAACCTGAGGGTCGCGGGTTCAAGTCCCTCAATTGGCGTGAATGCTGTTCTTTGTCCCTTAAATTATCTATTGGTTGCTGATTATGAATTCTTGCATTGATAGATACTTCAACAGCCCAGTTAGTTCAGTCGGTAGAGCATCAGGCTTTTAACCTGAGGGTCGCGGGTTCAAGTCCTCACTGGGCGTGAATGCTGTTCTTTGTCCCTTAAATTATCTATTGGTTACTGATTATGAATTCTTGCATTGTTAGATACTTCAACAGCCCAGTTAGCTCAGTCGGTAGAGCATCAGGCTTTTAACCTGAGGGTCACGGGTTCAAGTCCCTCAATGGGCGTGAATGCTGTTCTTTGTCCCTTAAATTATCTATTGGTTACTGATTATGAATTCTTGCATTGTTAGATACTTCAACAGCCCAGTTAGCTCAGTCGGTAGAGCATCAGGCTTTTAACCTGAGGGTCGCGGGTTCAAGTCCTCACTGGGCGTGAATGCTGTTCTTTGTCCCTTAAATTATCTATTGGTTACTGATTATGAATTCTTGCATTGTTAGATACTTCAACAGCCCAGTTAGCTCAGTCGGTAGAGCATCAGGCTTTTAACCTGAGGGTCGCGGGTTCAAGTCCCTCACTGGGCGTGAATGCTGTTCTTTGTCCCTTAAATTATCTATTGGTTACTGATTATGAATTCTTGCATTGTTAGATACTTCAACAGCCCAGTTAGCTCAGTCGGTAGAGCATCAGGCTTTTAACCTGAGGGTCGCGGGTTCAAGTCCTCACTGGGCGTGAATGCTGTTCTTTGTCCCTTAAATTATCTATTGGTTACTGATTATGAATTCTTGCATTGTTAGATACTTCAACAGCCCAGTTAGCTCAGTCGGTAGAGCATCAGGCTTTTAACCTGAGGGTCGCGGTTTCAAGTCCCTCAATGGGCGTGAATGCTGTTCTTTGTCCCTTAAATTATCTATTGGTTACTGTTTATGAATTCTTGCATTGATAGATACTTCAACAGCCCAGTTAGTTCAGTCGGTAGAGCATCAGGCTTTTAACCTGAGGGTCGCGGGTTCAAGTCCTCACTGGGCGTGAATGCTGTTCTTTGTCCCTTAAATTATCTATTGGTTACTGATTATGAATTCTTGCATTGTTAGATACTTCAACAGCCCAGTTAGCTCAGTCGGTAGAGCATCAGGCTTTTAACCTGAGGGTCACGGGTTCAAGTCCCTCAATGGGCGTGAATGCTGTTCTTTGTCCCTTAAATTATCTATTGGTTACTGATTATGAATTCTTGCATTGTTACATACTTCAACAGCCAAGTTAACTCAGTCGGTAGAGCATCAGGCTTTTAACCTGAGGGTCGCGGGTTCAAGTCCCTCAATTGGCGTGAATGCTGTTCTTTGTCCCTTAAATTATCTATTGGTTACTGATTATGAATTCTTGCATTGATAGATACTTCAACAGCCCAGTTAGCTCAGTCGGTAGAGCATCAGGCTTTTAACCTGAGGGTCGCGGGTTCAAGTCCCTCACTGGGCGTGAATGCTGTTCTTTGTCCCTTAAATTATCTATTGGTTACTGATTATGAATTCTTGCATTGTTAGATACTTCAACAGCCCAGTTAGCTCAGTCGGTAGAGCATCAGGCTTTTAACCTGAGGGTCGCGGGTTCAAGTCCTCACTGGGCGTGAATGCTGTTCTTTGTACCTTAAATTATCTATTGGTTACTGATTATGAATTCTTGCATTGTTAGATACTTCAACAGCCCAGTTAGCTCAGTCGGTAGAGCATCAGGCTTTTAACCTGAGGGTCGCGGGTTCAAGTCCCTCACTGGGCGTGAATGCTGTTCTTTGTCCCTTAAATTATCTATTGGTTACTGATTATGAATTCTTGCACTGTTAGATACTTCAACAGCCCAGTTAGCTCAGTCGGTAGAGCATCAGGCTTTTAACCTGAGGGTCGCGGGTTCAAGTCCTCACTGGGCGTGAATGCTGTTCTTTGTCCCTTAAATTATCTATTGGTTACTGATTATGAATTCTTGCACTGTTAGATACTTCAACAGCCCAGTTAGCTCAGTCGGTAGAGCATCAGGCTTTTAACCTGAGGGTCGCGGGTTCAAGTCCTCACTGGGCGTGAATGCTGTTCTTTGTCCCTTAAATTATCTATTGGTTACTGATTATGAATTCTTGCACTGTTCGATACTTCAACAGCCCAGTTAGCTCAGTCGGTAGAGCATCAGGCTTTTAACCTGAGGGTCGCGGGTTCAAGTCCTCACTGGGCGTGAATGCTGTTCTTTGTCCCTTAAATTATCTATTGGTTACTGATTATGAATTCTTGCATTGTTAGATACTTCAACAGCCCAGTTAGCTCAGTCGGTAGAGCATCAGGCTTTTAACCTGAGGGTCGCGGGTTCAAGTCCCTCAATGGGCGTGAATGCTGTTCTTTGTCCCTTAAATTATCTATTGGTTACTGATTATGAATTCTTGCATTGTTACATACTTCAACAGCCAAGTTAACTCAGTCGGTAGAGCATCAGGCTTTTAACCTGAGGGTCGCGGGTTCAAGTCCCTCAATTGGCGTGAATGCTGTTCTTTGTCCCTTAAATTATCTATTGGTTACTGATTATGAATTCTTGCATTGTTACATACTTCAACAGCCAAGTTAACTCAGTCGGTAGAGCATCAGGCTCTTAACCTGAGGGTCGCGGGTTCAAGTCCCTCAATGGGCGTGAATGCTGTTCTTTGTCCCTTAAATTATCTATTGGTTACTGATTATGAATTCTTGCATTGTTACATACTTCAACTGCCAAGTTAACTCAGTCGTTAGAGCATCAGGCTCTTAACCTGAGGGTCGCGGGTTCAAGTCCCTCAATGGGCGTGAATGCTGTTCTTTGTCCCTTAAATTATCTATTTGTTACTGATTATGAATTCTTGCATTGATAGATACTTCAACAGCCCAGTTAGCTCAGTCGGTAGAGCATCAGGCTTTTAACCTGAGGGTCACGGGTTCAAGTCCCTCAATGGGCGTGAATGCTGTTCTTTGTCCCTTAAATTATCTATTGGTTACTGATTATGAATTCTTGCATTGTTACATACTTCAACAGCCAAGTTAACTCAGTCGGTAGAGCATCAGGCTTTTAACCTGAGGGTCGCGGGTTCAAGTCCCTCAATTGGCGTGAATGCTGTTCTTTGTCCCTTAAATTATCTATTGGTTACTGATTATGAATTCTTGCATTGATAGATACTTCAACAGCCCAGTTAACTCAGTCGGTAGAGCATCAGGCTTTTAACCTGAGGGTCGCGGGTTCAAGTCCTCACTGGGCGTGAATGCTGTTCTTTGTACCTTAAATTATCTATTGGTTACTGATTATGAATTCTTGCATTGTTAGATACTTCAACAGCCCAGTTAGCTCAGTCGGTAGAGCATCAGGCTTTTAACCTGAGGGTCGCGGGTTCAAGTCCCTCACTGGGCGTGAATGCTGTTCTTTGTCCCTTAAATTATCTATTAATTACTGATTATGAATTCTTGCATTGTTAGATACTTCAACAGCCCAGTTAGCTCAGTCGGTAGAGCATCAGGCTTTTAACTTGAGAGTCGCAGTTTCAAGTCCCTCACTGGGCGTGAATGCTGTTCTTTGTCCCTTAAATTATCTATTGGTTACTGATTATGAATTCTTGCACTGTTAGATACTTCAACAGCCCAGTTAGCTAAGTCGGTAGAGCATCAGGCTTTTAACCTGAGGGTCGCGGGTTCAAGTCCTCACTGGGCGTGAATGCTGTTCTTTGTCCCTTAAATTATCTATTGGTTACTGTTTATGAATTCTTGCACTGTTAGATACTTCAACAGCCCAGTTAGCTAAGTCGGTAGAGCATCAGGCTTTTAACCTGAGGGTCGCGGGTTCAAGTCCCTCACTGGGCGTGAATGCTGTTCTTTGTCCCTTAAATTATCTATTGGTTACTGATTATGAATTCTTGCACTGTTCGATACTTCAACAGCCCAGTTAGCTCAGTCGGTAGAGCATCAGGCTTTTAACCTGAGGGTCGCGGGTTCAAGTCCCTCACTGGGCGTGAATGCTGTTCTTTGTCCCTTAAATTATCTATTGGTTACTGATTATGAATTCTTGCATTGTTACATACTTCAACAGCCAAGTTAACTCAGTCGGTAGAGCATCAGGCTCTTAACCTGAGGGTCGCGGGTTCAAGTCCCTCAATGGGCGTGAATGCTGTTCTTTGTCCCTTAAATTATCTATTGGTTACTGATTATGAATTCTTGCATTGTTACATACTTCAACAGCCAAGTTAACTCAGTCGGTAGAGCATCAGGCTTTTAACCTGAGGGTCGCGGGTTCAAGTCCCTCAATTGGCGTGAATGCTGTTCTTTGTCCCTTAAATTATCTATTGGTTACTGATTATGAATTCTTGCATTGTTACATACTTCAACAGCCAAGTTAACTCAGTCGGTAGAGCATCAGGCTCTTAACCTGAGGGTCGCGGGTTCAAGTCCCTCAATGGGCGTGAATGCTGTTCTTTGTCCCTTAAATTATCTATTGGTTACTGATTATGAATTCTTGCATTGTTAGATACTTCAACAGCCCAGTTAGCTCAGTCGGTAGAGCATCAGGCTTTTAACCTGAGGGTCGCGGGTTCAAGTCCCTCAATGGGCGTGAATGCTGTTCTTTGTCCCTTAAATTATCTATTTGTTACTGATTATGAATTCTTGCATTGTTACATACTTCAACAGCCAAGTTAACTCAGTCGGTAGAGCATCAGGCTTTTAACCTGAGGGTCGCGGGTTCAAGTCCCTCAATTGGCGTGAATGCTGTTCTTTGTCCCTTAAATTATCTATTGGTTACTGATAATGAATTCTTGCACTGTTAGATTCTTCAACAGCCCGTTTAACTCAGTTGGTAGAGCATCAGTCTTTTAACCTGAGGGTCGTGGGTTCAAGTCCCTCACTGGGCGTGAATGCTGTTCTTTGTCCCTTAAATTATCTATTGGTTACTGTTTATCAATTCTTGCACTGTTAGATACTTCAACAGCCCAGTTAGCTCAGTCGGTAGAGCATCAGGCTTTTAGCCTGAGGGTCGCGGGTTCAAGTCCCTCACTGGGCGTGAATGCTGTTCTTTGTCCCTTAAATTATCTATTGGTTACTGATTATGAATTCTTGCACTTTTAGATACTTCAACAGCCCAGTTAGCTCAGTCGGTAGAGCATCAGGCTTTTAACCTGAGGGTCGCGGGTTCAAGTCCTCACTGGGCGTGAATGCTGTTCTTTGTCCCTTAAATTATCTATTGGTTACTGATTATGAATTCTTGCATTGTTAGATACTTCAACAGCCCAGTTAACTCAGTCGGTAGAGCATCAGGCTCTTAACCTGAGGGTCGCGGGTTCAAGTCCTTCAATGGGCGTGAATGCTGTTCTTTGTCCCTTAAATTATCTATTGGTTACTGATTATGAATTCTTGCATTTTTAGATACTTCAACAGCCCAGTTAGCTCAGTCAGTAGAGCATCAGGCTTTTAACCTGAGGGTCACGGGTTCAAGTCCCTCACTCGGCGTGAATGCTGTTCTTTGTCCCTTAAATTATCTATTGGTTACTGATTATGAATTCTTGCACTCTTAGATCCTTCAACAGCCCAGTTAGCTCAGTCGGTAGAGCATCAGGCTTTTAACCTGAGGGTCACGGGTTCAAGTCCCTCACTGGGCGTGAATGCTGTTCTTTGTCCCTTAAATTATCTATTGGTTACTGATTATGAATTCTTGCATTGTTACATACTTCAACAGCCAAGTTAACTCAGTCGGTAGAGCATCAGGCTTTTAACCTGAGGGTCGCGGGTTCAAGTCCCTCAATTGGCGTGAATGCTGTTCTTTGTCCCTTAAATTATCTATTGGTTGCTGATTATGAATTCTTGCATTGATAGATACTTCAACAGCCCAGTTAGTTCAGTCGGTAGAGCATCAGGCTTTTAACCTGAGGGTCGCGGGTTCAAGTCCCTCAATTGGCGTGAATGCTGTTCTTTGTCCCTTAAATTATCTATTGGTTACTGATTATGAATTCTTGCATTGTTAGATACTTCAACAGCCCAGTTAGCTCAGTCGGTAGAGCATCAGGCTTTTAACCTGAGGGTCACGGGTTCAAGTCCCTCAATGGGCGTGAATGCTGTTCTTTGTCCCTCAAATTATCTATTGGTTACTGATTATGAATTCTTGCATTGTTACATACTTCAACAGCCAAGTTAACTCAGTCGGTAGAGCATCAGGCTTTTAACCTGAGGGTCGCGGGTTCAAGTCCCTCAATTGGCGTGAATGCTGTTCTTTGTCCCTTAAATTATCTATTGGTTACTGATTATGAATTCTTGCATTGATAGATACTTCAACAGCCCAGTTAGCTCAGTCGGTAGAGCATCAGGCTTTTAACCTGAGGGTTGCGGGTTCAAGTCCCTCACTGGGCGTGAATGCTGTTCTTTGTACCTTAAATTATCTATTGGTTACTGATTATGAATTCCTGCATTGTTAGATACTTCAACAGCCCAGTTTGCTCAGTCGGTAGAGCATCAGGCTTTTAATCTGAGGGTCACGGGTTCAAGTCCCTCAATGGGCGTGAATGCTGTTCTTTGTCCCTTAAATTATCTATTGGTTACTGATTATGAATTCTTGCATTGTTACATGCTTCAACAGCCAAGTTAACTCAGTCGGTAGAGCATTAGGCTTTTAACCTGAGGGTCGCGGGTTCAAGTCCCTCACTGGGCGTGAATGCTGTTCTTTGTCCCTTAAATTTTCTATTGGTTACTGATTATGAATTCTTGCACTGTTAGATACTTCAACAGCCCAGTTAGCTCAGTCAGGAAAGCATCAGGCTTTTAACCTGATGGTCGCGGTTTCAAGTCCCTCACTGGGCGTGAATGCTGTTCTTTGTCCCTTAAATTATCTATTGGTTACTGATTATGAATTCTTGCACTGTTAGATACTTCAACAGCCCAGTTAGCTCAGTCGATAGAGCATCACGCTTTTAACCTGAGGGTCGCGGGTTCAAGTCCCTCACTGAGCGTGAATGCTGTTCTTTGTCCCTTAAATTATCTATTGGTTACTGATTATGAATTCTTGCACTGTTAGATACTTCAACAGCCCAGTTAGCTCAGTCGATAGAGCATCACGCTTTTAACCTGAGGGTCGCGGGTTCAAGTCCTCACTGGGCGTGAATGCTGTTCTTTGTCCCTTAAATTATCTATTGGTTACTGATTATGAATTCTTGCACTGTTAGATACTTCAACAGCCCAGTTAGCTCAGTCGGTAGAGCATCAGGCTTTTAACCTGAGGGTCGCAGTTTCAAGTCCCTCACTGGGCGTGAATGCTGATCTTTGTCCCTTAAATTATCTATTGGTTACTGATTATGAATTCTTGCACTGTCAGATACTTCAACAGCCCAGTTAGCTCAGTCGGTAGAGCATCAGGCTTTTAACCTGAGGGTCGCAGTTTCAAGTCCTCACTGGGCGTGAATGCTGTTCTTTGTCCCTTAAATTATCTATTGGTTACTGATTATGAATTCTTGCACTGTTAGATACTTCAACAGCCCAGTTAGCTCAGTCGGTAGAGCATCAGGCTTTTAACCTGAGGGTCGCGGGTTCAAGTCCTCACTGGGCGTGAATGCTGTTCCTTGTCCCTTAAATTATCTATTAGTTACTGATTATGAATTCTTGCACTGTTAGATACTTCAACAGCCCAGTTAGCTCAGTCGGTAGAACATCAGGCTTTTAACCTGAGGGTCGCAGTTTCAAGTCCTCACTGGGCGTGAATGCTGATCTTTGTCCCTTAAATTATCTATTGGTTACTGATTATGAATTCTTGGCACTGTTGGATACTTCAACAGCCCAGTTAGCTCAGTCGGTAGAGCATCAGGCTTTTAAAATGAGGGTCGCGGGTTCAAGTCCCTCACTGGGCGTGAATGCTGATCTTTGTCCCTTAAATTATCTATTAGTTACTGATTATGAATTCTTGCACTGTTAGATACTTCAACAGCCCAGTTAGCTCAGTCGGTAGAGCATCAGGCTTTTAACCTGAGGGTCGCAGTTTCAAGTCCCTCACTGGGCGTGAATGCTGATCTTTGTCCCTTAAATTATCTATTGGTTACTGTTTATGAATTCTGGCACTGTTGGATACTTCAACAGCCCAGTTAGCTCAGTCGGTAGAGCATCAGGCTTTTAAACTGAGGGTCGCGGGTTCAAGTCCCTCACTGGGCGTGAATGCTGTTCTTTGTCCCTTAAATTATCTATTGGTTACTGATTATGAATTCTTGCACTGTTAGATACTTCAACAGCCCAGTTAGCTCAGTCGGTAGAGCATCAGGCTTTTAACCTGAGGGTCGCAGTTTCAAGTCCCTCACTGGGCGTGAATGCTGATCTTTGTCCCTTAAATTATCTATTGGTTACTGATTATGAATTCTTGCACTGTTAGATACTTCAACAGCCCAGTTAGCTCAGTCGGTAGAGCATCAGGCTTTTAACCTGAGGGTCGCGGGTTCAAGTCCCTCACTGGGCGTGAATGCTGTTCTTTGTCCCTTAAATTATCTATTGGTTACTGATTATGAATTCTTGCACTGTTAGATACTTCAACAGCCCAGTTAGCTCAGTCGGTAGAGCATCAGGCTTTTAACCTGAGGGTTGCGGGTTCAAGTCCCTCACTGGGCGTGAATGCTGTTCTTTGTCCTAAATTATCTATTGGTTACTGATTATGAATCCTTGCACTGTTAGATTCTTCAAAAGCCCAGTTAGCTCAGTCGGTAGACCTTCAGTCTTTTAACCTGAGGGTCGTGGGTTCAAGTCCCTCACTGGGCGTGAATGCTGTTCTTTGTCCCTTAAATTATCTATTGGTTACTGATTATGAATTCTTGCACTGTTAGATACATCAACAGCCCAGTTAGCTCAGTCGGTAGAGCATCAGGCTTTTAACCTGAGGGGTGCGAGTTCAAGTCCCTCACTGGGCGTGAATGCTTTTCTTTGTCCCTTAAATTATCTATTGTTTACTGATTATGAATTCTTGCACTGTTAGATTCTTCAACAGCCCAGTTAGGTCAGTCGGTAGACCATCAGTCTTTTAACCTGAGGGTCGTGGGTTCAAGTCCCTCACCGGGCGTGAATGCTCTTCTTTGTCCCTTAAATTATCTATTGGTTACTGATTATGAATTCTTGCACTGTTAGATACTTCAACAGCCCAGTTAGCTCAGTCGGTAGAGCATCAGGCTTTTAACCTGAGGGTCGCGGGTTCAAGTCCTCACTGGGCGTGAATGCTGTTCTTTGTCCCTTAAATTATCTATTGGTTACTGATTATGAATTCTTGCACTGTTAGATACTTCAACAGCCCAGTTAGCTCAGTCGGTAGAGCATCAGGCTTTTAACCTGAGGGTCGCGAGTTCAAGTCCTCACTGGGCGTGAATGCTGTTCTTTGTCCCTTAAATTATCTATTGGTTACTGATTATGAATTCTTGCACTGTTAGATACTTCAACAGCCCAGTTAGCTCAGTCGGTAGAGCATCAGGCTTTTAACCTGAGGGTCGCGGGTTCAAGTCCTCACTGGGCGTGAATGCTGTTCTTTGTCCCTTAAATTATCTATTGGTTACTGATTATGAATTCTTGCACTGTTAGATACTTCAACAGCCCAGTTAGCTCAGTCGGTAGAGCATCAGGCTTTTAACCTGAGGGTTGCGGGTTCAAGTCCCTCACTGGGCGTGAATGCTGTTCTTTGTCCCTTAAATTATCTATTGGTTACTGATTATGAATTCTTGCACTGTGAGATGCTTCAACAGCCCAGTTAGCTCAGTCGATAGAGCATCAGATTTTTAACCTGAGGGTCGCGGGTTCAAGTCCCTCGCTGGGCGTGAATGCTGTTCTTTGTCCCTTAAATTATCTATTGGTTACTGATTATGAATCCTTGCACTGTTAGATTCTTCAAAAGCCCAGTTAGCTCAGTCGGTAGACCTTCAGTCTTTTAACCTGAGGGTCGTGGTTTCAAGTCCCTCACTGGGCGTGAATGCTGTTCTTTGTCCCTTAAATTATCTATTGGTTACTGATTATGAATTCTTGCACTGTTAGATACATCAACAGCCCAGTTAGCTCAGTCGGTAGAGCATCAGGCTTTTAACCTGAGGGCTGCGAGTTCAAGTCCCTCACTGGGCGTGAATGCTGTTCTTTGTCCCTTAAATTATCTATTGTTTACTGATTATGAATTCTTGCACTGTTAGATTCTTCAACAGCCCAGTTAGGTCAGTCGGTAGACCATCAGTCTTTTAACCTGAGGGTCGTGGGTTCAAGTCCCTCACTGGGCGTGAATGCTCTTCTTTGTCCCTTAAATTATCTATTGGTTACTGATTATGAATTCTTGCACTGTTAGATGCTTCAACAGCCCAGTTAGCCCAGTCGGTAGAGCATCAGGCTTTTAACCTGAGGGTTGCGGGTTCAAGTCCTTCAATGGGCCTGAAAATGCTGTTCTTTGTCCCTTAAATTATCTATTGGTTACTGATTATGAATTCTTGCACTGTTAGATACTTCAACAGCCCAGTTAGCTCAGTCGGTAGAGCATCAGGCTTTTAACCTGAGGGTTGCGGGTTCAAGTCCCTCACTGGGCGTGAATGCTGTTCTTTGTCCCTTAAATTATTTATTGTTTACTGATTATGAATTCTTGCACTGTTAGATACTTCAACAGCCCAGTTAGCTCAGTCGGTAGAGCATCGGTCTTTTAACCTGAGGGTCGCTGGTTCAAGTCTCTCACTGGGCGTGAATGCTGTTCTTTGTCCATTAAATTATCTATTGGTTCCTGATTATGAATTCTTGCACTGTTAGATACTTCAACAGCCCAGTTAGCTCAGTCGGTAGAGCATCAGGCTTTTAACCTGAGGGTCGCGGGTTCAAGTCCCTCACTGGGCGTGAATGCTGTTCTTTGTCCCTTAAATTATCTATTGGTTACTGATTATGAATTTTTGCACTGTTAGATACTTCAACAGCCCAGTTAGCTGAGTCGGTAGAGCATCAGGCTTTTAATCTGAGGGTTGTGGGTTCAAGTCCCTCACTGGGCGTGAATGCTGTCCTTTGTCCCTTAAATTATCTATTTGTTACTGATTATGAATTCTTGCACTGTTAGATACTTCAACAGCCCAGTTAGCTCAGTCGGTAGAGCATCAGGCTTTTAACCTGAGGGTTGCGGGTTCAAGTCCCTCACTGTGCGTGAATGCTGTTCTTTGTCCCTTAAATTATCTATTAGTTACTGATTATGAATTCTTGCACTGTTAGATACTTCAACAGCCCAGTTAGCTCAGTCGGTAGAGCATCGGTCTTTTAACCTAAGGGTCGCTGGATCAAGTCTCTCACTGGGCGTGAATGCTGTTCTTTGTCCATTAAATTATCTATTGGTTCCTGATTATGAATTCTTGCACTGTTAGATACTTCAACAGCCCAGTTAGCTCAGTCGGTAGAGCATCAGGCTTTTAACCTGAGGGTCGCGGGTTCAAGTCCCTCACTGGGCGTGAATGCTGTTCTTTGTCCCTTAAATTATCTATTGGTTACTGATTATGAATTCTTGCACTGTTAGATACTTCAACAGCCCAGTTAGCTGAGTCGGTAGAGCATCAGGCTTTTAATCTGAGGGTTGTGGGTTCAAGTCCCTCACTGGGCGTGAATGCTGTCCTTTGTCCCTTAAATTATCTATTTGTTACTGATTATGAATTCTTGCACTGTTAGATACTTCAACAGCCCAGTTAGCTCAGTCGGTAGAGCATCAGGCTTTTAACCTGAGGGTTGCGGGTTCAAGTCCCTCACTGTGCGTGAATGCTGTTCTTTGTCCCTTAAATTATCTATTAGTTACTGATTATGAATTCTTGCACTGTTAGATACTTCAACAGCCCAGTTAGCTCAGTCGGTAGAGCATCAGGCTTTTAACCTGAGGGCTGCGAGTTCAAGTCCCTCACTGGGCGTGAATGCTTTTCTTTGTCCCTTAAATTATCTATTGGTTACTGATTATGAATTCTTGCACTGTTAGATACTTCAACAGCCCAGTTAGCTCAGTCGGTAGAGCTTCAGGCTTTTAACCTGAGGGTCGTGGGTTCAAGTCCTTCAATGGGCCTGAAAATGCTGTTCTTTGTCCCTTAAATTATCTATTGGTTACTGATTATGAATTCTTGCACTGTTAGATACTTCAACAGCCCAGTTAGCTCAGTCGGTAGAGCATCAGGCTTTTAACCTGAGGGTTGCGGGTTCAAGTCCCTCACTGGGCGTGAATGCTGTTCTTTGTCCCTTAAATTATCTATTGTTTACTGATTATGAATTCTTGCACTGTTAGATACTTCAACAGCCCAGTTAGCTCAGTCGGTAGAGCATCGGTCTTTTAACCTAAGGGTCGCTGGATCAAGTCTCTCACTGGGCGTGAATGCTGTTCTTTGTCCATTAAATTATCTATTGGTTCCTGATTATGAATTCTTGCACTGTTAGATACTTCAACAGCCCAGTTAGCTGAGTCGGTAGAGCATCAGGCTTTTAACCTGAGGGTTGTGGGTTCAAGTCCCTCACTGGGCGTGAATGCTGTCCTTTGTCCCTTAAATTATCTATTGGTTACTGATTATGAATTCTTGCACTGTTAGATACTTCAACAGCCCAGTTAGCTCAGTCGGTAGAGCATCAGGCTTTTAACCTGAGGGTTGCGGGTTCAAGTCCCTCACTGTGCGTGAATGCTGTTCTTTGTCCCTTAAATTATCTATTAGTTACTGATTATGAATTCTTGCACTGTTAGATACTTCAACAGCCCAGTTAGCTCAGTCGGTAGAGCATCAGGCTTTTAACCTGAGGGTTGCGGGTTCAAGTCCCTCACTGGGCGTGAATGCTGTTCTTTGTCCCTTAAATTTATCTATTGGTTACTGATTATGAATTCTTGCACTGTTAGATACTTCAACAGCCCAGTTAGCTGAGTCGGTAGAGCATCAGGCTTTTAACCTGAGGATCGCGGGTTCATGTCCCTCACTGGGCGTGAATGCTGTTCTTTGTCCCTTAAATTATCTATTAGTTACTGATTATGAATTCTTGCATTGTTAGATACTTAATCAGCCAAGTTATCTCAGTCTTTAGAGCACATCAGCATGATAGGCAACAGTTATTGGTATTATAGGCTCCGCTTTTTTGCTTACTGAATCAAATAGTAGCTTATTTATATTGACCATTTAGATGGTAAATATGTGTCTCTATTATTTATGTATATTGAAGAGGATCTGGACTCGGAAGACATTGTAATCAGCTTAACATAGAGCCTATAACAACTTTGATAGGTATCGAATATTAATTTTTGCAAACGAAAATGTCGTCTGTGTTTGCAACTATATTTTTTCCTTGTGAATTTCTATTTTTCACCTCTCTCTAATCAGCACCCTTCTCTCTGAGGCCAAAAGTTAGGGAGAATACGGTTTGCAGTGTTCTTGTTCTCTGTTAATTTGTTTAATTGAAATTTCCTTTCTACATTTTTATTTTTCTCGTAGGACATCGACAAGAACTAACGGTTCTTCGCATAAACAAGATAAATGTGAATCATCATTGTGTGGATGGCGAAACTTCGTTAAATACTAGTATGTGAGTTATACTGAAAAATGAAAGGAACTGAGATGGTTTGAAAGGCCCTTTTAGCATCTTACTATTTGATGCAGATCTACAAGAGGTGCTATTTTGAACGTCGAATTTGTAATCATAATATCACAGTATATCTTTATTTGACTGGTGTACTGTCAGTAGTAACGTACTGTTTCAATTCCTCTGTGATATAATGCATGTAAAGAATATCTTAACAGTGGTATATTGTGCATTGATATGCCCTTACTGTTTTCTTTGCGATGTAATATGTTGTATTAGACAATTTACCTCTGAAATAGACTTATTACACGAGTCTAAGTTGCCCTCATATAATCTGGTCCAAGCAGCAATTCGCTACACTGAGCAGTTTGAGCAGCTTTCCAACAGCAACAACAACTAAAGATAACTGTGACTCTTGTAATAAGTCTACCTTTGAAACTCGGTCTGAAACTCTGATGGTTTCGAAGTTTCGAAGTTTTGTACCTTGCGATTTGCTTCCCTCATGTAGGCGATTTCTATCCTGATTTTTATTTTTCTTGATATCTGTCCCAGAGTGCACCGTTCTTTTCTGTTTTTCATACTCTTCCTCTCTCTTAGAATTTAAATAAATTTCTTCTCACAAGAAATTGAAAGTCCACCTGAAATTTCAAACTGACCCGAAAAACTGACATGACAATCACACGAGTGTAACTGGATCGGCTCTGGTCCGATTCAGAGCCAGTTTGGCTCGAAAACGCGTTCCGTTTACACGGGATCTCTTGGATCTGTCCCTTTTCAGGCTCTTTGTAGGGCCTGTTTACATGGAGGCGGGCCAGCCCGGTTAGACGAGCTGGCTCCGTTAGGCGAGATCCTTTTTCAGAGCGTTTACATGGATAAATTTTCCAGCCCGGTTAGCCGAGCTAGCATTGCTTATTCACACTATTCCATTCTTTTCTGTCAGAATTTCACCTCGCCTGACCGGGCTGGCCCGCTCTCCATATAAACGCAAAGTGATCAAACAAAAGATTATTTTGTTCCCACAGATCTCGGCCTGGTGAGATCCCGCGTCCTTTGATCACGGATCTCGCCTCACCGGGCTGGGTGATTGTTCATGTAAACACAAGATCGCATCCCAACTGGTACGGATTCGAAACGTGACTAGAAGTGAATGAATAAAGCCTCCAAGAACACATAGCTAGCTTTTCCGATAAGAGATAGAATTTTCTGCTTAGCACCTCACAAGATGCTGCTCTGATAAAAAGAAGAAATTTCAAGCAGTCAATTTCAGCAATTTTTCGTTTTTAGTGCTTTTTGGTCATATTATGCTAAAAGGCTTGCAAATGACGGTCATTAACCAGAGGACGCATACCGTGCCTTTGTCAAGGCTCTAAAGGGCATTTTTTCAAAAATTCCCCACTGTTGTAGTCTTTCCCTTTGATTTTCTTTCCTTTAAACAAATATCAGATTAGAACCCTCACTACCCCAAGCCCCCTTCCCCCATAGAGCTCAGTTTGCTTCGGCATCCCTGCATAAGGGCCCATCTTACCGAATTCCGATGGGTCGATAGGTGCCTGTACCACAGGTACCCTTCATATGGAAGTTCTTTGCACTGGACTAGAATTCAATAAAATGCTTTTCAGCATGGATGGTGTATTTTTTCTTCGTTGGTCTGATTGGATTTGCTTTGCTGCAACGATTTGTTGTCTCAGGTAACATTTAGTGCACGAAAAATCTATGATTCTTTTACTCCAAAACTCATTGTATGATTTTCAGCAGTTTGTTGTCCGTGTGAGGATGTTTTCCATCGGGCGAGGTAACTCCTATATGGGACATTGTATACACTAATTTTTTTGTAGAAAACTTCGGTCCATCAGTTAAAGTTGTCGGCTGTTTGAGGCGTTAGTGTAGACTTTTAGCAGCTTTCTAACAACAACAACACACTAAGTTTGAGCTAAAGATGGTAGCTGCGATAACTGGAACTCATGTAATAAGTCTATTTGTCGGGTAAAATATAATCGTGGAACCAATGAGTTGAGTAAAATATTTTTTTAGATAGAAATTGTTGTTGCTTCGGTACCAACCCCGGTATAAATATTTGTGAGCGCTCCCAAAGAAGAGTTGAGAAAAAGGATATCATTTTCATAAGGAGAAAAGTCAAATGCTTTTAGATATTTGGAAACCACATTAAAAGATGTTGATAATGAAGTTGCAGAACGGATAAAGTTCTTCAATGATTTAGTTGCCCCTCTAGTTCATTCAAAAGGCGTTCTTGATTTTCACGAAAAGGGCTTGTGTGGTTTAAGAAATTTCTTATACATTAATGAGGGTACATGTCCCTCTGTGAATCTAGCGTGGGGTTGATAACCAGGGCGTTATATATACACCCGCAAATACAATCACTTAAGCGTATTTGTCATGATCGTGGTCTTGATCATGATCTGGTCTTGATCACGATATCATGATCTTAGCCTTGTGACGATCTTGGCCTTGATCATGATTGTCATAATCTTTGATCATTATCATTATGATCTTGGCCATGATAATTATTATTGACCATGATAACCATAGTCTTGGCCTCGATAGTGATTTGATCGTAATAATCGTGATGATGATCTTGATCATGATAATTCTAATTGGTGATTGCTTTCCTGTTTCTTCGGTTTAGAGTGCGATTTCGAATGTAGAAAAGAATGCCTTGATCTCCACAACAAATATCGTGAAAACCATCAAGTCCTCCCACTTTATCTGGACGACGAGCTTTCGAAACAAGCGCAAGAATGGGCTGACAACAATAACACTGTTGGGTCATCAAATTGGACTCGGAAGGGAATAGGGGAGTGCTGGGCTTGGGGAAGCCTTTATGCAACATGGAAGGATGTCATCAAGGTTTAACTCATTTCAATTTAATTCTTTATTTATCTCATATTCTATAGCATGCTATGACAGTTAACCATTTGGTGATGCAGAGTGGTCGAAGAGTTCGGCTCACGATCGGCAGGTGGTAGGTTAGAATCGCCGGGACCAATTTCCACAAGCCTACAGTCAACTCAGCTGTCCATTCTTCTGAGCTCTGCAAATATGTATCCAGGGTATTCAATCCAGAATGTCAGTCTTGGAACCCAAGCTGCAGGTCCGCAAACCACGACCTGCGTTAACAAAGATATATTGCTTGCTTGCTTAACTTTGTTTGTTAGTTGCTTTGTTGCGTTCTTGCTTGCTTGCTTACTTGCTTGCTTTCTTGCTTGCTTTCCTGCTTGCTTGCTTGCTTGTTTGTTTGCTTGCTTGCTTGCTTGCTTGCTTGCTTTGTTGTATCTTTGCTTGCTTGCTTTCTTGCTTGCTTTCCTGCTTGCTTGCTTGCTTGCTTGCTTGCTTGTTTGCTTGCTTGCTTGCATGCTTATTTATTTGTTTGCTTGCTTGCTGCACCTTTGAAGATTCTATGACTTTTTGCTTTAATTTTGTAGTATCTGAGCCACAAGCCCACTGGCTCTAAATGAATGTTTGTCGCACATTTCGCTTTCAAATCCTGTCGTTTTATCAACAAAGTGTGATCGCCACAGCAAACTACTGATACTGTTAACACAACCATGGGTTGACTGTGCAAATTTACTAGGCCAAATATTTTGGTAGAAGAATTAGGATTACCAGAAACAGTTTAGGAATAAAACTCAGGGACGCAAACGTGGATTCAAAGTTAATGGTATCTCAAGTATGTAGAGCAAGTTTGCTCTGTGTGGATTTTCCATATTGTTGGATCTTTCTTTTAGTGGCGAGGCTCTAATGTGGCTAGAACGGCTGGAGTTGCTGAGATCTACCTTATTAATTTTTGCGGATTTCCTAGGTACATGTACACAGTCCCTGTGTCCAGCAGTGAATAGAGGTTTCTTATCGACTGTAGTTTTATATCGACTGTAGTTTTATATTCTAACAACTAGGCCGGTGTACATTCGTCCAACATGCTCATGAGTGCAGCACAGAGAACGAAGGTCATTACCCCGACGTCATAATGTTTGACCACAGGAGGCCCAATTGCATAAATATCACGAATGGTGTAACCTTACTTGTGTTGTTTTCTGCTTTAAACAATTGGGCCTCCTGTGGTTTGACATCATGCTGAACAGCTCTGAGGGACATACCATAAATTGTTTGTATTTAGGCATTTTAGGGTTTTGTTTTGCTTTAATAGCTATTTTGATTTCTTAGGAGTGGCATGACCAAGAAATTCACATCGACTGGAACACAAAAAAGTCAAAGGATGGAAACGCTGTTTATTGCTTCAGTCAAATTGTATGGAAAAGAACAACTAAGATAGGCTGTGGAAAGGGACAGATCGCGTCAGCTCCATTTTATGTTGTGCAAGCTGATAAACCAGCCAAAATTATAGAGGGTTTAATAGGATACGAAAGTGATAACATCAACAAACCCCTAGTGGTAAGTAGAACAAAAAATGCAGCTCTTTTTTACTCAAGGGGAACTGTATGATTTATATCATGGCAGGGTTTATTTAAGGATTTTTTATCTCTGGAAAATTTCGCGCAAAATGCCATTTTCTAGCAAGAAGTAGTCAAGATAACTGTTTTCTGGCAGCAGACTTTTCTAGATGTTACATGCTTCACCCCTTTTCTCTGCACCAGACTTTGCTTCCAATGGAGTAGTTTTGTCATCGCTTGCTCTGTTTTGTCATGCTTACCCTTGTCGCAAAACGTTGCTTGTCTAAAACCTTTTGCTTGCGAGAAGCTGAAAATGTTTTCAAATGTTTCAAAAACATTGCGAAGAGATTCTGGCTCTCGAATTAAGTTCTGCGACGTGGTCAGACGGTAAAACACTGCTTGTAAAGCAAATGCAATATGTCTGACCAACAATGTTTGATCGCTTGCCAGGGCCTAAAACCTGCTGTGGTTTTCAGATCCCTTTTTTGTTCAATATTTGTCATCATAAAGAAAATATTCTTTTGTCTACAATTATAGACTAAACGAGTACCAATTATCGCTCATCGAACCGAGACTAGAAGTGTCCATAAAGTTGTAACGAGCTTACGATTGTATTCAATGATGATCACAAATAATGATCTTTAATTAAAAAAGATCTCTGGCTAGCGATAGAAAGCTTGAGAGTTTAATCAATTAATAATCTTTCTTTTTGCAATCACTTCTCCATGATCGTTTTACGGTGATCTGAGGATTATGTTGGGTGAAAGTGAAGGGTGAAATGGTGTTTTAGCGCCAATTGCTAGGATCTCAGTAGTAGGTTAACTAATCGAGACCTCGACCCTGGCTGTGACGCTACCGTGGCTGGGCTTGAACCCTGACCACACTGAGCTCCTGACACCACGAGTCAGCTGGATCTCACCACGACGCCACAGCACCTTCACGCCACAGCACCTTAATGTTTCTATTTGTTTGTAAGATCCGTGATAAGCGATAATCTTGCAATTGTTGCTATTTTGGGGACACAAGGCTTAAGCCCTAGCCAAATAATCAGACATTGTTTGTCAAACATTGGAATTTTCCAGACATTGGTTGACAAGCAAAATGGAGCTGAATTTGTTACACCATGTGTTTTAACATTTTAAGAGTTTTGCTTTGCGATGTGACTAAATCGGTAAAGATTTTGATTGACAAGCAAGTTTCAAATGTTTCAACAACAACGTTTGATCGTTTGACCAGGGCTTTTATCACGCCACATTTGCGGCCTTCTGTTCAGAAGTAGCCTAACGCAACGAAGCGTAGCTAGACTCATACCACACGAAAACACGACTACTTACCGTGTAAATTCTTATATAAAAAAGTTTTATATTTCTTTCCTATGCAGGAGGATATACATTGGTATGACAACGAGACAATGACAGGAGCTAGCCCGAATGCTAAAGCCCCCGAGTTTGAATATGGTAAAGTACCGGATGAGCAGAATAATGCTTCAGATTTTACGTGGCAAAAAATTGAAGAAAAGCCGAAGAATTGAACCGGCTTGGCTGCCTATTTTTTGTTTCGATGAAACAAAAAATTAAGGTCTTCGGAGACCGCTGTTTCTTTTCACACATTTAAGGAACCAAGGTTGGATCGACAAGCAGGAGAACAAATATGTTTGAATTGCGAAAACTTCCCACATGTGTTGTGGAAAATGCTGCCTGGATATCTCGAGAAGAAACGGCAGGCGATAAAATTATATGTTTTGATTTCACACATTTTTTAATGAAGACATCGGAAACAGAAGTCTGTTTACATTTCACGCTATTGTAAAACAAAGGCAAAGAGACTGCGGATGAAATATGTTTTGATTTCACACATTTTTGATTGAAGACATAGCCTTGACAGCTTGCTCGGAAACAGAAGTCTGTTTACATTTCACTCTCTTGTAAAGCAAAGACAAAGAGACTCCGGATGAAATATGTTTTGATTTCACACATTTATTGATTAAAGATGTGACCTTGACAGTTTGCTCGGAAACAGAAGTCTGTTTACATTTCACGCTATTTTTAAACAAAGACAAAGAGACAGCGGATGAAATATTTGATTTCACACATTTATTGCTTGAAGATGTGGCCTTGACAGTTTGCTCGGAAACAGAAGTCTGTTTACATGTCAATCTATTTTTAAACAAAGACAAAGAGACAGTGGATGAAATATGTTTTGATTTCACACATTTATTGCTTGAAGATGTGGCCTTGACAGCTTGCTCGGCAACAGAAGTCTGTTTACATTTCACTCTAAACAAAGACAAAGACAAAGAGACAGCAGATGAAATATGTTTTGATTTCACACATTTGTTGATTAAAGATGTGGCCTTGATGACTTGCTCAGAAACAGACATCTGTTTATATTCCACTCTATTGTAAAACAAAGGCAAAGAGACTGCGGATGAAATATGTTTTGATTTCACACATTCATTGATTGAAGATGTGGCGTTGACAGCTTGCTCGGAAACAGAAGTCTGTTTACATTCCACTCTATTGTGAAACAAAGACAAAGAGACTGCGGATGAAATATGTTTTGATTTCACACATTCATTGATTGAAGATGTGGCCTTGACAGCTTGCTCGGAAACAGAAGTCTGTTTACATTCCACTCTCTTGTAAAACAAAGGCAAAGAGGTAGCAGATGAAATATGTTTTGATTTCACACATTTATTGATTTGAAGATGTGGTGTTGACAGCTTGCTCGGAAACAGAAGTCTGTTTACATTTCAATCTATTGTAAAACAAAGGCAAAGAGACTGCGGATGAAATATGTTTTGATTTCACACATTCATTGATTGAAGATGTGGCGTTGACAGCTTGCTCGGAAACAGAAGTCTGTTTACATTCCACTCTATTGTGAAACAAAGGCAAAGAGACTGCGGATGAAATATGTTTTGATTTCACACATTCATTGATTGAAGATGTGGCCTTGACAGCTTGCTCGAAAACAGAAGTCTGATTACGTTTCACTCCGTTGTAAAACAAAGGCAAAGAGACAGCGGATGAAGTATGTTTTGATTTCACACATTTATTGATTAAAGATGTGGCCTTGATAGCTTGCTCGGAAACAGAAGTCTGTTTACATTTCACTCTATTGTAAAAGAAAGGCAGAGAGAATGTGGATGAAATATGTTTTGATTTCACACATTTATTGATTAAAGATGTGGCCTTGACGGCTGACTCGGAAACAGAAGTCTGTTTAAATTTCACTCATTGTATAACAAAGGCAAAGAGACTGCGGATGAAATATGTTTTGATTTCACACATTTATTGATTGAAGATGTGGCTTTGACAGCTTGTTCGGAAAGAGAAGTCTGTTTGCAATTCACGCTATTGTAAAACAAAGGCAAAGAGACTGCAGATGAAATATGTTTTGATTTCACACATTTATTGATTAAAGATGTGGCTTTGACAGCTTTCTCGGAAACAGACGTCTGTTTACATTTCAATCTATTGTAAAACAAAGGCAAAGAGACTGCGGATGAAATATGTTTTGATTTCACACATTTATTGATTGAAGATGTGGCCTTGACAGCTTGCTCGGAAACAGAAGTCTGTTTGCAATTCACGCTATTGTAAAATAAAGGCAAAGAGTCTGCGGATGAAATATGTTTTGATTTCACACATTTATTGATTAAAGATGTGGCTTTGACAGCTTGCTCGGAAATAGAAGTCTGTTTACATTTCACTCTATTGTAAAACAAAGACAAAGAAACAGCGGATAATCATAAACATAAACATGAACATAAACATAAACATAAACATAAACAAAAACATTAACATAAGCATAAACACGAACATAAACATAAACATAAGCATAGACATAATTGTTGAACATATGTACTTAGTGATTGGCAGTTTGTGTTTTAAAAGCTGATTATTTTGAATGTTTTTTGTTTGTTATTTCTTTTCGTTTTTCCAAATTTTTAATTATCTAATCTATAACTCTATCTATTTGTCTCATGTTTAATCACTGATAAGTAAAAACAGGCTTTTGCCTGATGAGGGATTCGAGTCCGTGGCCCTGAAAGCTTGAAGGGTGGGGGTGAGGTTGGGGAGGGAGCTGAGTGGTGCTCGTTGGATAGTGACATTTCTTCTAAAAGACAATCAAACAATATTAAATCTAGAATTTCATTCTATTGTAAATATTTTATTGACTAAAAAAGTGGAAAAAGAAAAGCAAATTTCCTTAGTTTGCATATTTTCCAAATGAATCACGGAATCACATTACAACGGGTTGTGTCGTGGGCAGGATTGTGGGGTTTTGTCATCATTTCGCAATCCACTGTCAGAAAGGGCAGCAGGACATTACAGCGCATGCGTACTAGGTGTCAAAGTACACAACTAGGTGGGTTGCAGAAAGAGGAAAACACACAGCGAAAATTAAAAGGTTTTTTACTGTATAAAAAGAGATGATACATTCAAAATATATTTAGCATGAAATATATTACATATTCTGTCATTTGCTTCGTTCCTTAAAGCTGGTTTTGTTGAAACAATCATTTTAAAACGGAGCAAAAAGTTTTATCCAGGCAAAAAGGAAGAGACTACCAAGACTACGGCCTAACAACGTTGACCTGGCAAGATGAGTTGGGAAAGCTGGCTCAAAGACAAGATGCACAAGCGAAAGGTTGCCATAATTCTTTATTTCTTCCCAGATGCTTTAATGCTTCTCGACTGCGTTTACTTCGCTTGCTTGCAGATTTGGTTTTTAGGTTTTTGTTAGTCCCTCTGCTCTGGCATCTGGCTCTTTGTGGATACTCCAAGTCTAAGGATAAGGAGTCTAGTAGCCAGCCATACAACACAATTACTCTGCACTCCACAGCAAAAGAAAACCTATGTAATGAGGTTTTGGATGATTTTTACCTTGCAACCAAGTGTTGGTTTGCTTTACCAAAACAAAAAATAGTGTACATCCTTGCTTGCATTGACAACAATTTTAAAGCCAATTTTTATCTTTTGGAGATTCATAGATTGTTGTATTGTTAATAATGCAAGCAAGATAACTAGATGAGATCCAGGTTGGAAATTTTGTTGTGCACACAGAATTTGTTCCGTATGCAATTTTGGCTAAAACAATAGAAAACAATACTCCTTTTGTTTGGAAAACGATATGCTTCCATGCGCAGGGCCCACACATTCCAACCTGAGATGGGATTGCAAGGGCAGGGTACTTTGTAAGGTTCCCCAGTCTTGATTTTGTGGCAGCTCAAGAAGAATCTTTCAATTTTGATTCATTTTCAAATAATTTCAGTAAAATGGTCAGTAAATTTCGAGTAGTTATAAAGATTTAAGTAGTTGAAAAATTGCCCGCCTGACCCCAGAGAGAAGGGTGATTAGACCGTCTGCCCGCAAAAATGTTCATGGCCAGGACTGTAAGATGGACAAAATTAAGCAAGATTTCAGCCCCAGTATTTGAAGCCCATAGCATGGGAAATCCTGGTGCTTTAGACCCCATTTACACTATGCCAGTATGAAATGAATACAGAATGATTTCATATTGGATGGGGAATTGGGAGTCCCTGTTTACACTATGCTGTTATGCAATGAATACAATGAGCAAGGTCATCGGTTTTCATCTAAAATCGATTGTTTCACATCAACCAAAACAAAGAGTAATTGTTTTTCCTCTCACTGATTCAGCAAAGCTGCATCAAACTGAACTGTATTCAGGCGTTTACACTATGCCGCTTTCAGATGAAGCTGGTTAGCGTATCACATTAATTTCATACCGTATTCATATCAAAACTGTGCCGGCATTCAGTAGTGTAGACGCAAGGCCAAAATGGAAAAGTTTCGTACCACATTTGTCTCATACCGGCATAGTGTAAACTGACTGGGTCTTAATCTTTAAGGCAAAGTAAAAAAAATTTTTAATAATTATTTAACTAAAAAATTCTGTTGACATTAAGTATCAGGATCTGTTGTGAGCAACTGAATTTTCTTTTTTTGCAGTACAAGCATAAAGAGGCTGCCATCCCTGATGCACTAAATGCTTTGAGACACTTCACTGACCTTAAACCAGAAATTGATAAATTTGGTATGTATTAAAAACCAAGGTGCCATAATGAATATAAATCAGTAAAAGATGGTATATACATTAAAACGATTTTTAATGTATATTTATACTGTCTTTTACTTGTATGTATTATTTCAGTGTATATAGTAATACTCCATCTAGAATAGTGTGTATAAAGGTTAGCACAAGCTCCATATGTGCTAATGGCATACCTGCATAAATTGCAATAAACATGGGAGAATATTTTCCAGCATACTTAAAAGCTTTTTCTGTCTGACGCTCCTCAGCAGGGCTACCTACATTGGGGGTGTTGAAAACAAGGTTCTTTGTTTCCCAAGTCAAAACTGACAGCATGGGGACAGAGGATCATTGATCGCCATGGTCAAGCAGCATGAGTGAAAACTTTGTCCAGAGTGGTTGCAGGCGGTCGCCAACTGTCCGCAATCAGGTTTATGACAGATAAGAACCAGGCTTAAGAACTTTCTGTGCAACATGCTCACCAATAATTTCCGGGGCAATCCAACTGCTGCCACCAGACAATTTCAAGCCCTCTCACCCACCTGTTGAAGTAAAAGATTTAGAATGAGGTGCATTCCACTACAGAGAAAGGTATTCAAGATTCTTGTTTAAACAAAAAGATTTTTAGGGGATTTCCTGTGGAGCAATAGGATTCTAAGTAAGGTTTACAAATTGCCAATAAATGAATTGTCACTCCTCTTTTCAAGAGTTTGCCCCAGTTACACTCTTAAAGCCTTCATCAGCATCTTTTACCCTACACAGGCTGGGGGGGGGCAATGGGCAAATGGGTAGAAAGTTACAGGTATAATTTCTAAACCACTGAAAGTTTCTCAATGAAACTCCCCAAGTTATCCTATAATCATTTTAGGATTATATTAGTGCAAAAATTTTTTGTTATGGAGCACTCATTTTGATGATGTCATCATTTTCCTTAAATGGTGAAAAATTCAATTAGCAGTTTCTATGACAATAGGAATCTTATATCCCATAACACGTTCTATGATACATGTGTTTTCCCTATTTACATTGTTGAATGCAATACATGAGCTGTAAATGCCAGGAAGATTTTAGTAGGTGAGCATTAATTGCTCTCCTCAGAAAATTCAGGGGGGGGTTTTTATCTCCTTAAAGTGGCTGTTAAAAGGTATAATACAGTACTACACGAAATAAAACAATGTCTTATAACAAGAAAAACACTTATATTCAAACTAATTGAAACCAATTATAAAATTTGGAACAAGAAAGAAATCATACACAAATCTTTATGACATTACAAGTATGTTCAGTTTTCTGCCAACTGTGATGTTTATCGTCCTTAAAAAGTCCTTAATAGAATGAAAAAGAGGAAAAGTGGGAGGTGACAAGGAGATTAAAAAAATTAGTCTATTTTAAGATTAACGTCAGAAATTCCTGTCTGTCTGGTAATGAAAGATAAACAAAGGCAGGCAGATTTTTTGGTTATTATATATCAAGGGGAGCGATGACAGCTTGCCTCGAGCATTGCGTAACTCCAACAAGTAATATGGTCATAAAGCCAGGAAAACATGTGGATAACCAAGGTAGAGTGTATCTACCTTATCTAACTGACTGGAGAAGTGTAAGTTTTCAATTATGTCAAATATCTTGTTTTTGTTACCAACTGTTTTGTTTTGCATTGAAGTATGGCAATAAACTTTTAATTGCCCTGGGTGTCTAGTTAGAAATTTATTATTCCAATTTGTGTTAATTCAAGACAGGTATTTGTTATGATGTACGGTGGGCTGCAAAAGTTTGGCATAAGAAACTGGCAGTCTATAATGGTATTCTATCATCTGTCTTGTATATTGTTTAAACTAAACTTAACAGAAAACACACCCTTACTGATTTGGATAACACACTTCAGTTTTCACACCCGCTTACGCACAGTTTTTTTATAAGCAACTTCACTTGGGCTTAGTTAAAAAAAGTTGCTTATTTTTTGACCTCTTATGACCACCTTTTGGTAGCAAAAGTTGCTTAGTAGTTGCTTAATTTTAACTATATATTTTTTGCCCTAAGAATAGTATAGAGGCTAGAAAAACAGCAACATTTGGAGTTATCATATAGCTTATGCAACATAACGCTAGAACACCTAGTACACAGTAAAGAAATGCTATAATAACATAAGTCAAGAAGTATCATGTAATTGTTACCATATAGAGACTTTCTATTGAAAGTTAAACGGAAACCCCTTAATGAAATGCTTCACGTAATGAGTAACACTCCGTTGATATGTGAGTTTTGACGGCAAATGAATGGAAATAGCTTCTATGTTGGTCAATCCTCGATTGCTTGCAGCGATATAAATTATTTAATAATCAAAATATTGCTTCGGTTTTTTCCTTGTTGTACTATACGTTGCTTAAAGTTTTAGGCCTTCTACATCTTGGTTGCTTATAAGCGGTTGCTTATAAAAAAAACTGCGTGTACTTAGAAAAGTACTCGGTTTCAAGTTGCAAGATATGGTTTCCAATTTAAAGGTTATTGAAAGTCACATAAAACATATATAGAAAAAATCATAGAAATAAAGAGGTGATAACGTCACGCAAAAAATGGATGATCAAAGCATAGAAAATTCCTATTACAAAAATACATTACTGTACCGACAGCTAGCTTTCCCTGCGAATATTGCTTAAAGTTTCTAGTCATGTTGAAGCAAAGGCTTTTATATTATTGGGCATTTATTTGAAGTTCGTTCAATTTATATAGGAAAGAATAAGTCAAGGCTCATGGCTTCAATATTTAAAAAACATTTATCTGCTATACGCCAGCTGGTTTAGCTACTTGTTATCGTCTGGGTCAAGTTGAAGCAAAGCTGTTGTCGAATCATTATTCACAGTTACTACCAAATGCTTTGATCTTATTGGTCAGAAGTAATTATGGTCATCAGTGTAGTCGGAGCAATGTGCGTAAAATGAGACGAAAAATAAGATTTATTTCCCATGTGATGATAATAACAACTCTTTAACTGTTTGTTCCTTTGCTTGCAGAGATAAACCTTCTGTTCCTCACCATCTTTTTTCTCATTGAGCAATACATTTCGGAAATCATCAAGTCGATACATCTTTTCAACTAAGGACCTCGTTTTCAAACAATTTTTGAAATTGCGTCGCAGAAACATTTCGGCTTCCACTCTTGGGTTTGTCGGGGTATCAACTTGTAAGTTATTTCATAAGAGGCATAGAACTCGATCACCATACATGTAGTGTTAGTGTTAGTAGTTACATTTAGACAGCTATAAGGGTTTGTAAAAGACTTGTTATACAATTGTTACCTTTATCAACCTTGCACAATTTTTCTAAAATATTGGGAAAACCCTAAAAGCTAAAACCGGTGGAATAACGGGGGAGGAATTAAAATAAATATGCATTTCTCACATCTTGCTTTCGCTCATTGCTTAAAACTATGCAAGGAAGATGCTAGCTTAAGCTCAGCAGCACTAAAGCCATTCCAAGTTTTGGCCCTCTAAACGAAAAAGCTTTTTACCATTTTGGAGATTTCTTTGGTAACCTTAGGTCAGTTGCTCAGTTGCTGTATTCCTTAGGTTGCTAGAGGTTAGCTAGGGTGTTTTTGTGAACAGATAACACAAATTTCATCATATTTTTTATGATGGTATGTCACTTCTGGGAAAATCTATCCTTGTGTTCGCTATTCATGACAAATATATATAAATAATAATGGTGCTGAAGAAGGCTCAACATTGTCGAAACACAAAAGCTAAACGGGAAGAGTGTCTGAGGCTGAATGACTTGGAGAGTTACTTGACGATTTCATTGAACTCTTTAGCTCAGTGGAATCGTTGTTGGCTGTCTGGTCATGCAGTCTTATGGGTTCAAACCCAATCAACTGTGGTATGCCATTTGCGGAGAAATTACACAAATTACATACAATGTTGAGTAAGCTCATCAGGAGATATCAAGACCATGATATTAGGCTCATGAGCACTTGCTTCATTAGCATGTAGTTATACACACTATCCTAGTAATGTTGAAGAAGTGCTTTTATAGTAGACTGGGCGTTTATTTGAAGAAATAAGGTATATGAGTAGGCCTCGGACCATTGTTAGTTTGGTCACTAATCAGAAAAGTTTGATAAAGTTGTCAAAATCTTTTTTGTTTAATTCATATAGGATAGAATAAGTCGAGGCTCATGGCTTCAATATTTTAAAAACATTTATCTGCTATACACCAGCTGGTTTAGCTATTTGTTATCGTCTGGGTCAAGTTGAAGCAAAGCTGTTGTCGAATCATTATTCACAGTTACTACCAAATGCTGCGATCCTATTGGTCAAAAATAATTATGGTCATCAATGTAGTCGGAGCAATGTGCGTAAAATGAGTCAAAAAATAAGATTTATTTCCCATGTGATGATAATAACAACTCTCTAACTGTGTGTTCCTTTGCTCGAAGAGATAAACCTTCTGTTCCTCACAATCTTTTTTGTCATTGAGCAATACATTTCGGAAATCATCAAGTCGATACATCTTTTCAGCTAAGGACCTCGTTTTCAAACAAATTAAAATTGCGTCGCAGAAACATTTCGGTTAACTGTAGGGTTTATCGGGGTTTCTTAAGAGGCATAGAACTCGATCACCTTACATGTAGTGTTAGTGTTAGTGTTAGTAACATTTAGACAACTGTAGGGGGTTTGTAAAAGACTTGTTATACAATTGTTAGCTACCTTTATCAACCTTGCACAATTTTTCTAAAATATTGGTAAAACACTAAAAGCTAAAACCGGCGGAATAAGGGGGGGGGGGGGTATTAAAATAAATATGCATTTCTCACATCTTGCTTTCGCTCATTGCTTAAAACTATCCGAGGAAGATGCTAGCTTAAGCTCAGCAGCAGAGAGGCCATTTCATGTCTTGGAGCCTCTAAACATGAAAAACATTTTGTCCATTTTGGAGTTTTTCTTTTGTAACGATAGATCAGTTGCTCAGTTGCTGTATTCCTTGGGATCCTATAGGTTGCTTGGATAATTTTGTTAAAAGATTGCACAGATAACGTATATTGTGGAGCCAGCTCATGAAGAGATTTGAATACCATGATATTAGACTCACGAGCAATTAGTTCATTTCTAGCCCTCTTTTGATTTAATTGTAGGTCCAAAAGTTCCTTAATAGTTCTTAAATTTTAACTGCACATTGAGGTCATGACTGTCGTACAGAGACACTTGTATGTAAGCAAAGCTGGAAACTAATCAAGGAAACGTTTGATACTTGCATAACTTACAATTGATACCAGTTTAAACTGCAATTCAAAGGAACTGGTTTCTCAATCAATTTTTTTATTGTTTGCAGTGATGAAAGTATTCAACATTGAAAAAGTTTTTAGTGGTTTTCTCTTAGTAGAAGTTCTAAACTTTTGGGCCTTCTACATGGTTCCTTATAAAATGGTTCTTATATTTTAAAAGAGAGAAGTCCCCGAGCCATTGTGTTAGTTTGGTCACTGATCAGGAAAGTTTGCAAAAGTTCTTTAAACTTCTGAATTTCCCTTATAATTTTTAGATATAGAATAAGTCAAGGCTCATATCTTCGATGAAATGAAACATTTCTCTACATACGCCTCTTGCTATTATCAAGGTTAAGTCTTTTTTTTCATTATGACACTATATCATTAGATACATGGTCAAGATACTATATCATTAGATACAAGTCGAAGCGTATGTTGTCAAATCATTATTCACAGCTATACTTCCAAATGCGATGATCCTATTGGTCAGAAGTAATTATGGTCATCAGGGTAGTGGGAGCAATGTGCACAAAATCTTCATACAACCTTCTGTTCTTCAAGATCTTTTTTCTCATTCGATAATACATTTCAAAAGCATCGATCGACAACTTTAGTTCAAGAAAAGCTGTCCCGAAGTTAGCGACAAGAAAACAAGGCAAGATGAATTCAAGAAATGCGACTGTTAACATCAGTTTGAATTCATACAATGTGACTTTCATAGCATACAACTGCACAAAAAAATCCTCGGGATCATTTGCTATTTTGTTGGCATTTATATCATGTCCAGTGTACATTCTGGTATTCAAGATTCTCATACATGATTTGAAATTGAGTCTCGCTCGTCACAAGATATTGCTTAGTTTAAACATCTCTGACAGCATTCAGATCGCTGGAATGGCGATACTATCTTTGCTGAGCTTCATTTCCCAAGCAAAAAGCAGTTCAACTGGCTGTCAAATTATACGAAAACTCATGGAATTTCTTGGCATTGCCACAGTTGTTAGCGCAAGTGGAAGCATTCTTTTGTTGGCGTATGAGCGCTATGTTGCATGCGTTCACTGCCTCCGATTGTATGACATAGTCACGGATAATCTGGTACACCGAGCGTTGTACTGCATATGGGCAGTGGCATTCATTTGTGGATTGGCGGACAAAGAAAGATACGAAGAAAATCACCACGCTGTAACCGTTGTTTTAACTAAGTCAATGATCATCATATACACCACTGTTGTTCTGTCAAGTACCGTCATTCTGGCGTTTGTTCAGATTCGCCTTTATCTGCTTTCAGTTAAGAAGCTCAAGGTGGCTCCCGAGAACAGTTTTGGAAGGGAAGCTGAAGAGAACGACAGCAGAAAATCTCACATGAAAGTAGCCTTTGTCGCAAGCGCCGTCGTGGGACTGTACGTTGTGTGCATGTGTCCATTGGCCTTCTACATATCATCCGTTGGTTTTGTGAGCATAAATGAGGATTCGGCATTCAGAGTGGTTTGTGGTGTCCTTACGCAAGTCAACACTGTTGCCAATCCATTTGTGTATGGTTTCGGAATGGTCGACATAAGACAGAAAATCATCACAGATCTCAGAAAAATGAAAACCGCTGTCGTTGACTTGGCCAGTAGAATTTTCAACCAGTAAACTTGCATTGACTTTTCAGTTTGAAGAACTTATCTACGAACTATGCATTATTCTTATTTATAATTAGCTACAATTTATAACGTGAAAGCAGTTTAATATATTTAACCTTGATGGTATAAGATGAAGAGAAACTTCATGTTTCATCCATCGTCATTTAAACAAATTGTTAATCTATTTGTATCTGGGAATGTATGATAGATACATAGCTAATGACTGGTGTATTAAGTTTCAAGGCTTTTAGAATATGATATGTAAAGAAGTTGTTAATTTGAAGAACACAACTTCAGTAATGCGTATTGAGATTAAACAATTTATGTATTTGGATGAGAACAATTAGTTAAAAGGGTAAAAATTGTAAATAAATCGATAATCAATTGGTGAATAGATGTGATTTATTATTTTTCTATCGGCATTAGCATGGCACGGCCGTTTGTGGTGGTGTTATGAATCCCTCATAATAAATTATCACGCTTCAATCTCTGAGATACAACCCTTTTAGTGTGAGATTTTGCCCCCCCCCCCTTTGTTGGCTGGGTGCCTTGGTCGTACTCGTATTAAAATATCACTTCTCAGTCCATAACCCTTTCTTCAAAGTGCGATGGTGCTCGTTCTTAGAGAGCTACAAGTCTTACTCTTGCTAAAATATAACCCTTCTGTCCCTAATACACAACCCCTTTTTCGTATCGGGGTTGTGCCTCATTGTTGTGGTGCCACAATCTTTCTCATATGAAAATTTCCCTCTTTTTTCCGTTATACACAACAATTTCTTTGTTTGGCAATGGTGCCCCTTTTGGGGAGCTAAAAGTCTTTCTCTTTCTAGAATATAACCCTTGTGTCCCTAATACACAACCCCTTTTTCGTAATCGGAGTTGTGCCTCATTGTTGGGGTGCCACAATCTTTCTCATATGAAAGTTTCCCTCTTTTGTCTGTAATACGCAACATTTTCTTTGTTTGGCAATGGTGCCCCTTTTGGGGAGCTAAAAGTCTTATTCTTGCTAAAATATAACTCTTCTGTCCCCAATACACAACCCCTTTTTCGCATCGGGGTTGTGCCTGGTTCTTGGGGTGCCACAATCTTTTTCATATGAAAATTTCCTTGTTTTGTCCGTAGTACACAACCTTTTCTTTTTTTGGCAATGGTGCCCCTTTTTGTACGGGGTTGTGCCCGATTCTTGGGGTGCCACAACCTTTCTCATATGAAAATTTCCTTGTTTTGTCCGTAGTAAACGTCCTTTTCTTCATTTGGCAATGGTGCCTCTTTAATACACGATGCCTGATTTTGAGTGCTGCAATCTTTCTCATACTAAAATATCCCTCTTCTTTGCGTAAGTTTTTCTGTGCACTTTCTGAAGATGCAGCAAATCGTTCTCGTATTGAAATAGCACTTCTCAGTCTGTGAGACACAACCCTTAATTCTCGGATTTCAAAACGTAGGCACTCGAACTTTCTGATGGAATTGAAGAGCATATTTCACAATGTTTGTTAGAGAGTCAAGTCATTAGCACTGCCCTGTCGTGAAATCCAATCTAATGCAATGTAACGATATGGACATCGGGATCTTCACAAAGCAGTTGCTCACAGCAAAGAGCGCCAAATCAAGGGAAAAGAGCAGAAGTTTGGATTTATCTCTCCTAAGAAGACATAATCAACCTATTAATCCTTGTTTTGCTTACACTCATTCGGGCTACCTTCTGCACTCCAACTCGTTTTTCTCGCTCATCTGTAAGCCAGAATAATAATTTCTCTTGAACAATCCTCGAAGACAGGCTGTTTTGACGATAGCTACAAGAACTCAAGTTCAAAATGAATTCAAGAAATGCGACCGTTAACATCAGTTTGAATTCATACAATGTGACTTTCATAGCATACAACTGCACAAGAAAATCCTCGGGATCGTTTGCTATTTTGTTGGCATTCATATCATGTCCAGTGTACATTCTGATATTCAAGATTCTCATACATGATTTGAGATTGAGCTTCCCTCGTCACAAGATATTGATGAGTGTGAATATCTCCGACTGCATTCAAATCGCTGGTGGGGCTTTGCTTAATATTGTGAGCTTCATTTCCCAAGCAAGAAGCAATTCAACTGGCTGTCAAGTGATTCGAAAATTCATGGAGTTTCTTGGTATAACAACTGTTGTCAGCGCAAGTGGCAGCATCCTTCTCTTGTCTTTCGAGCGCTACATTGCATGCGTTCACTGCCTTCGTTTACATGACATTGTCACAGATAATCTTGTACACAGAGTGTTGTACTGTATATGGGGAGTTGCTTTCATCTGTGGATTTCTGGATAATGAAAGATACGAAGCGAATCATACTGCCGTGGCCTTGGTTTTGACGAAATCAATCAGCATCATATACACCATTGTTGTTCTTATAAGCACCGTTGTTTTGGCGTATGTTCAGATTCGCCTGTATCTGCTGTCGCATAAGAAAAACAAGGTGCAACCTGGCATTAATTTTGGAAGCGCGGCAGAGGAGAAGGAAACCAGAAAGGCTGAAATGAAAGTTGCCATTGTCGCAAGCGCAGTCGTTGGGCTTTACGTGGTATGCATGTGTCCGTTGGCCTTCTACATAATATCCGTTGGCTTTGACTGCAATAATAATGCATCAGCATTCAGATTGGTATCCATTATCCTTGCGCCAGTCAACACGGTTGCAAATCCATTTGTGTATGGTTTCGGAATGGCCGACATAAGGCAGAAAATCATGACAGATCTCAGAAAAATGAAAACCGCTGTCGTTGACTTGGCCAGTAGAATTTTCAACGTGTAAACTTGCATTGACTTTGCCGTTTGAAGAACTTGAAACTACTGTACGGACTATTTATTATTCTTATTTATAATTAGCTACAATTTATAAAGCGAAAGCGATTTAATATATTTAATCTTGATGGTATAAGAGGAAGAGAGACTTCATGTTTCATCATCATGTAAACAAATTGTTAATCTATTTGTATCTGGGAATGTATGATAGATACACAGCTCATTACTGGTGTATTAAGTTTCAAGGCTTTTAGAATATGATCTGTAGAGAAGTTATTAATTTGAAGAACACAACTTCAGTAATGCATATTGAGATTGAACAATTTATGTATTTGTATAAGAACAATTAGTTAAAAGGGTAAAAATTGCAAATAAATCGATAATCAATTGGTCAATAGATATAATTTATTGTTTTTTCTATCGGCATTAGCATGGCACGGCCGTTTGTGGTGGTGTTATGAATCTCTCATAATAAATTATCACGCTTCAATCCCTGAGATACAACCCTTTTTTGTGTGAGATTGTGCTTCCCCTCTGTTTGCTGGGTGCCTTGGTCTTACTCTTATTGAAATATCACTTCTCAGTCCGTAACCCTTTCTTCGAAGTGTGATGGTGCTCGTTCTTTGAGAGCTACAAGTCTTACTCTTACTTAAATATCACTCTTCAGACCATAATACCCAACCCCTTTTTCGCATCGGTGTTGTGCCCCATTCTTGGGGTGCCACAATTTTATTCGTATGAAAAGTTCCAATAAGTCAAGGCTCATGGCTTCAATATTTAAAAAACATTTATCTGCTATACGCCTGCTGGTTTAGCTACTTGTTATCGTCTGGGTCAAGTTGAAGCAAAGCTGTTGTCGAATCATTATTCACAGTTACTACCAAATGCTGCGATCCTATTGGTCAAAAGTAATTATGGTCATCGATGTAGTCAGAGTAATGTGCGTCAAATGAGACAAAAAATAAGATTTATTTCCCATGTGATGATAATAACAACTCTTTAACTGTGTGTTCCTTTGCTCGCAGAGAAAAACCTTCTGTTCTTCACCATCTTTTTTCTCATTGAGCAATACATTTCAGAAATCATCAACTAAGGACGATACATCCTGTCAACTAAGAACCTCATTTTCAAACAATTTTAAAATTTCGTCACAGAAACATTTCGGCTTCCACTTTAGGGCTTGTGGGGGTATCAACTTATAAGTCATTTCATAAGAGGCATAGAACTCGATCACCATACATGTAGTGTTAGTGTTAGTGTTAGTAGTTACATTTAGACAACTGTAAGGGTTTGTAAAAGAATTGTTATTCAATTAGTACCTTACAATTATCAACCTTAAAAGATGAAACTGGTGAAATAACGGGGGAGGAATTAAAATAAATATGCATTTCTCACATCTTGCTTTCGCTCATTGCTTAAATCTATGCGAGGAAAATGCTAGCTTAAGCTCAGCAGCAGAAAGGCCATTTCATGTCTTGAAGCCTCTAAACGAAAAACATTTTTGTCCATTTTGGAGTTTTTCTTTGGTAACGATAGATCAGTTGCTCAGTTGCTGTATTCCTTGGGTTCCTATAGGTTGCTTGGATAATTTTGTTAAAAGATTGCACAAATAACATATATTGTGGAGCCAGCTAATGAAGAGATTTGAATATCATGCTAATAGACTCTCGAGCAATTAGTTCATTAGTGCGTAATTTTATGCACAGTGTTCATAGTTATGTTGAAGGGAGCTGCTTATTTTTGATCGGACATTTATTAAAAGAATTACGGTAAATGAATAAACGCTTTTTTTTATAATGAACCTAGCTCCATGCCGAGTTCGTAAAGTTCCTTATATCTGGACCTCTTTTGATTCCATTGTAGTTGCAAAAGTTCCTTAACGTTAAAAGTTACATTCAGGTCATGACTGTCATACAGAGACAGTTAAGGCCCATTTCCACTTCGTTCCCATTCGCCGTTCGCTGTTCGCTAGCCATCAATAAAAGGCGAACGGAAAGCGATTTGGATTTCCGCTGCAAGTCAAGCTCAAGCTTTCGCAAAAGTTTTACTTTTTAGCAGTGATAAAAATATTCATCATTGAATAAGTCGTTGAATAAGTGGTTTTTCTTTTGGGAGAAGTTCTAAATTTTTGGGCTTTCTACATGTAGGTTCCTCATAAAGTGGCTCCTATATTAAAAACGGGGGAAGTCCCCGAACCATTGTGTTAGTTTTGTCACTGATCATGAAAGTTTGCAAAAGTTGTTTAAATTTCTGAATTTCCCTTATAATTTTTAGATATAGAATAAGTCAAGGCTCATAACTTCAATAAAAAAAAACATTTGCACTCTTTTTTTTTATAAGAACAATTTTATAAGAACACGAGCCTGGAATTTGCCCAGATTTTAAGAACAAATTAAGAACAAGCTGAGGCTGGCCTTTTCAAAAGCCATAAGAATTTCAACTAAGTATGTAACTAAGACTGTCAGACTGAACGTAAAAAGCAAGCAAACAAAGAAATAGACAAGAATGCTGCATTTTTGCACAACCCCACTACCACCCTAGACATTCATTGAAAAATATAGCTTTTTTAGTAACCAAGGAATTAAGAACAGATTAAGAACACTTCAGGCTCAAAAACGGCAAAAATTTAAGAACAGCCACCCTCGATCAAAATTTCCTGGTTCTTATAAAAAGAAAAGAGTGTATCTGCTATACTCCACCTTGTTAAGCTACTTGCTATCATCAAGGTTAAGTCGAAGCGTAGCTGTTGTCAAATCATTATTCATAGCTACTTCCAAATGTGATGATTCTATTGGTCAGAAGTAATTATCGTCATCAAGGTAGTAGGAGCAAGGTGCACGAAATCTTCAGACAACCTTCTGTTCCTCAAGATCTTTTTTCTCATTCGATTATACATTTCAAAAAGCATCGATCGAAAATTTTAGTTCAAGAGCTGTCCCGAAGTTAGCGACAAGAAAACAAGGCAAGATGAATTCAAGAAATGCGACTGTTAACATCAGTTTGAATACATACAATGTAACTTTCATAGCATACAACTGCACAAAAAAATCCTCGGGATCGTTTGCTATTTTGTTGGCATTTATATCATGTCCAGTGTACATTCTGATATTCAAGATTCTCATACATGATTTGAGATTGAGTCTCCCTCGTCACAAGATATTGCTTAGTTTAAACATCTCTGACAGCATTCAAATCGCTGGAATGGCGACACTGTCTTTGCTGAGCTTCATTTCCCAAGCAGAAAGCAGTTCAACTGGCTGTCAAATTATACGAAAACTCATGGAATTTCTCGGCATTGCCACAGTTGTTAGCGCAAGTGGAAGCGTTCTTCTGTTGGCGTATGAGCGCTACGTTGCATGTGTTCACTGCCTTCGATTATATGACATTGTCACCGATATTCTGGTACACCGAGCGTTGTACTGCATATGGGCAGTGGCATTCATTTGCGGATTGGCAGACAAGGAAAGATACGAAGAAAATCATCATGCTGTAACCGTTTTCTTTACTAAATCAATGAGCATCATTTACACCACTGTTGTTCTGTCAAGCACCGTCGTTCTGGCGTTTGTTCAGATTCGCCTTTATCTGCTTTCAGTTAAGAAGCTCAATGTGGCTTCTGAAAACAGTTTTGGAAGGGAAGCTGAAGAGAACGACAGCAGAAAATCTCACATGAAAGTAGCATTTGTCGCAAGCGCGGTCGTGGGACTGTACGTTGTGTGCATGTGTCCATTGCCCTTTTACATATCATCCGTTGATTTTGTGAGCATAAATGAGGATTCGACATTCAGAGTGGTTTGTGGTGTCCTTACGCAAGTCAACACTGTTGCCAATCCATTTGTGTATGGTTTCGGAATGGTCGACATAAGACAGAAAATCATCACAGATCTCAGAAAAATGAAAAATGCTGTCGTTGACTTGTCCAGTAGAATTTTCAACCAGTAAACTTGCATTGACTCTTCAGTTTGAAGAACTTGAAACTAGTATACGGACTATGTATTATTCTTATTTATAATTAGCTACAATATATAACGTGAATGCATTTTAAAATATTTAACCTTGATGGTATAAGAGGAAGAGAGACTTCATGTTTCATCATCATTTAAACAAATTGTTAATCTATTTGTATCTGGGAATGTATGATAGATACATAGCTAATGACTGGTGTATTAAGTTTCAAGGCTTTTAGAATATGATCTGTAAAGAAGTTGTTAATTTGAAGAACACAACTTCAGTAATGCATATATAGATTAAACAATTTATGTATTTGGATAAGAACAATCAGTTAAAGGGTAAAAATTGTAAATCAATCGATAATCAATTGGTGAATAGATATAATTTAGTGTTTTTCTATCGGCATTAGCATGGCACGGCCGTTTGTGTTGGTGTTATGAATCCCTCATAATAAATTATCACGCTTCAGTCACTGAGACACAACCCTTTTTAGTGTAAGATTTTGCCCCCCCTCTGTTGGCTGGGTGCCTTGGTCATACTCGTATTGAAATATCACTTCTCAGTCCGTAACCCTTTCCTCAAAGTGCGATTGTGCCCCTTTTGGGTAGCTACAAGTCTTACCCTTACTAAAATATCACTCTTCAATCCCTAATACACAACCCCTTTTTCGCATCGGGGTTGTGCCTGGTTCTTGGGGTGCCACAATCTTTTTCATATGAAAATTTCCTTGTTTTGTCCGTAGTAAACGTCCTTTTCTTCATTTGGCAATGGTGCCTCTTTGATACACGATGCCTGATTCCGAGTGCTGCAATCTTTATCATACTAAAATATCCCTCTTCTTTGCGTAAGTTTTTCTGTGCACTTTCTGAAGATGCAGCAAATCGTTCTCGTATTGAAATAGCACTTCTCAGTCTGTGAGACACAACTCTTAATTCTCGGATTTCAAAACGTAGACACTCGAACTTTCTGATGGAATTGAAGAGCATATTTCACAATGTTTGTTAGAGAGTCAAGTCATTAGCACTGCCCTGTCGTGAAATCTAATCTAATGCAATGTAACGATGTGGACAGCGGGATCTTCAGAAAGCAGTTACTCACAGCAAAGAGCGCCAAATCAAGGGAAAAGAGCAGAAGTTTGGATTTATCTCTCCTAAGAAGACATAATCAACCTATTAATCCTTGTTTTGCTTACACTCATTCGGGCTACCTTCTGCACTCTAACTCGTTTTTCTCGCTCATCTGTAAGCTAGAATAATCATTTCTCTTGAACAATCCTCGAAGACAGGCTGTTTTGACGATAGCTACAAGAACTCAAGTTCAAAATGAATTCAAGAAATGCGACTGTTAACATCAGTTTGAATTCATACAATGTGACTTTCATAGCATACACTGCACAAGAAAATCCTCGGGATCGTTTGCTATTTTGTTGGCATTCATATCATGTCCAGTGTACATTCTGATATTCAAGATTCTCATACATGATTTGAGATTGAGCTTCCCTCGTCACAAGATATTGCTGAGTGTGAATATCTCTGACAGCATTCAAATCGCTGGTGGGGCGTTGCTTAACATTCTAAGCTTCATTTCCCAAGCAAGAAGCAATTCAACTGGCTGTCAAGTGATTCGAAAATTCATGGAGTTTCTTGGTATAACAACTGTTGTCAGCGCAAGTGGCAGCATCCTTCTCTTGTCTTTCGAGCGCTACATTGCATGCGTTCACTGCCTTCGTTTACATGACATTGTCACAGATAATCTGGTACACAGAGCGTTGTACTGTATATGGGGAGTTGCTTTCATCTGTGGATTTTTGGATAAAGAAAGATACGAAGCGAATCATACTGCCGTGGCCTTGGTTTTGACGAAATCAATCAGCATCATATACACCATTGTTGTTCTTATAAGCACCGTTGTTCTGGCGTATGTTCAGATTCGCCTGTATCTGCTGTCGCATAAGAAAAACAATGTGCAACCTGGCATTAATTTTGGAAGCGCGGCAGAGGAGAAGGAAATCAGAAAGGCTGAAATGAAAGTTGCCATTGTCGCAAGCGCAGTCGTTGGGCTTTACGTGGTGTGCATGTGTCCGTTGGCCTTTTATATAATATCCGTTGGCTTTGACAGCAACAGTGATGCATCAGCATTCAGATTGGTATCCATTATCCTTGCGCAAGTCAACACGGTTGCCAATCCATTTGTGTATGGTTTCGGAATGGCCGACATAAGGCAGAAAATCATGACAGATCTCAGAAAAATGAAAACCGCTGTCGTTGACTTGGCCAGTAGAATTTTCAACGTGTAAACTTGCATTGACTTTGCAGTTTGAAGAACTTGAAACTACTGTACGGACCATGCATTATTCTTATTTATAATTATCTACAATTTGTAACGTGAATGCATTTTAAAATATTTAACCTTGATGGTATAAGAGGAAGAGAGACTTCATGTTTCATCATCATTTAAACAAATTGTTAATCTATTTGTATCTGGGAATGTATGATAGATACATAGCTAATGACTGGTGTATTAAGTTTCAAGGCTTTTAGAATATGATCTGTAAAGAAGTTGTTAATTTGAAGAACACAACTTCAGTAATGCATATTGAGATTAAACAATTTATGTATTTGGATAAGAACAATTAGTTAAAGGGTAAAAATTGTAAATAAATCGATAATCAATTGGTCAATAGATATAATTTATTGTTTTTTCTATCGGCATTTACGTGGTACGGCCGTTTGTGGTGGTGTTATGAATCTCTCATAATAAATTATCACGCTTCAATCCCTAAGATACAACCCTTTTTTAGTGTGAGATTTTGCCCCCCCCCCCCTCTGTTGGCTGGGTGCCTTGGTCTTACTCGTATTGAAATATCACTTCTCAGTCCGTAACCCTTTCTTCGAAGTGCGATGGTGCTCGTTCTTTGAGAGCTACAAGTCTTACTCTTACTAAAATATCACTCTTCAGACCATAATACGCAACCCCTTTTTCGCATCGGGGTTGTGCCCCATTCTTGGGGTGCCACAACCTTTCTCATATGAAAATTTCCCCCTTTTGTCCTTTATACACAACCTTTTCTTTGTTTGGAAATCTTGCTCTATTAGGAAGCTCAAGCCTTACTCTTACTAATATATCACTCTTCAATCCCTAATACACAACCCCTTTTTCGCACCGGGGTTGTGCCCCATTCTTGGGGTGCCACAATTTTATTCGTATGAAAAGTTGCCTCTTTTGTCCGTAATACCCAACTTTTTCTTCGTTTGGCAATGGTGGCCCTTTTGGGGAGCTACAAGTCTTACTCTAACTAATATATCACTCTTCAATCCCTAATACACAATGCCTGATTCTGAGTGCTGCAATCTTTCTCAAATATCCCCCTTCTTTACATGAATTTTTTTTTGCACTTTCTGAAGATGCAACAAATCTTTCTCGTATTGAAATAGCACTTCTCAGTCTGTGAGACAACCCTTAATTCTCGGATTTCAAAACGTAGGCATTCTAAATACATCTATATACTCAGTATATATACCGTTGTATACTTAAATGCATTGTATGCACCATAAGCACGGGCATATGCAAATATGCGCTAAATACATCTATATACTCAGTATACGGCTGTATACCGTTGTATACTTAAATGCATTGTATGCACCATAAGCACGGGCATATGCAAATATGCGCTAAATACATCTATATACTCAGTATACGGCTGTATACCGTTGTATACTTAAATGCATTGTATGCACCATAAGCATGGGCATATGCAAATATGCGCTAAATACATCTATATACTCAGTATACGGCTGTATACTGTTGTATACTTAAATGCATTGTATGCACCATAAGCACGGGCATATGCAAATATGCGCTAAATACATCTATATACTCAGTATACGGCTGTATACCGTTGTATACGTAAATGCATTGTATGCACCATAAGCACGAACATATGCGCATATGCACTAAATACATCTATATACTCAGTATACGGCTGTATACCGTTGTATACGTAAATGCATTGTATGCACCATAAGCAAGGACATATGCGCATATGCACTAAATACATCTATATACTCAGTATACGGCTGTATACCGTTGTATACTTAAATACATTGTATCCACCATAAGCACGGGCATATGCAAATATGCGGGCAAACTTAAAAGTTCTGGAATCAGATTCCAAAACTTTCAGGGGTTTTGGAATCTGATTCCAGATTTTAGGGGTTTTGGAATCTGTCTACATCAAAACCAAAAGGCCGGTTCTGTGTAGACAGAAAGAGTTCGTTTTCTCACTTGGACTCTTCAAATAATTCATTGGTCCTCCCGCTGTATCCGACCAGCTGATTGGTGTTTAAAACACAATGCCAATTCAGCTTTTCGCTCTTTCTGATTGGTGCATTTCGAGCCGCATCTGGTTATAAATTCCGCCTTAGTCTATTGTTTCGGTCTGTTTCTGACGTTCATACTCTGAGGAGTGTCAGACGAAAAAAGCTTTTAAGTTTGCCCGAAAATGATTCCGCTATTCATCGCAATTTTGAAGTTTTGTACAACTCAAAGACTAAATGTATAACCTAATATGATGCTTACATTGTTATGGTCCACCAAAATTGTGATGGGCAATGTTTGACCTCTTTGGGGAGGAACATATAGGAGACATACAGGAGTTTTGCAAAACGAGCTGGTTGAGATATTAATACTGCATAATCAGTTAATCAAATCTTTGTCAAATTCATCTTCTATGTAGTTAATTCTTAGTAGGCATCTACAATCATTTGGGTAAAGTTGGTTTGTTCACTGATATTGGTTCACTGGCATCTTGGATGGCACAATACACATCCACTTCCAGTCTGTATATATAAAGACATATGAATAAAGTTCCTATCTTCTGGTCATACAGGGTACATGGACTCTGAACATTATTTAGTAGTTGTTATTGTGAGAATACTAACTGATACAAGTCCAGTCAATGTTGAAACAACAATAAGATTAAAATTCAACATAACACCTCAAGAAAATTCTTGCATTATTCTGTTTTTTGAAATATGGTCTTATTTGATATCTTCTAATCTGATATAAAAAATCTTTATGTCATTGCATTTAAAAAGCATTCTGCTAAGATTCTAAGTAATCAACCACCTGACCCTAGCAAGGAGGACAGTTCAGCCACCCACTTGCCAAAATGTTAATGGCCAGTACTGCTGATGATTCTTCTGCAATTACAACTACATTTTCTACGAATGGCAACTGTTTGCAGAAAGAAAAGGGAGCATCTGGGTCCTTACGGCTTCCAGGAACTGGGTCCTTCAGCACATTCCTCATAAGCTACACTCTTGCAAGTTCATCACTGCCACCAGTTAGGTGTGGATTTCAAATTGAAGGCACTGTGTGCCATGACTAATAAATCACTTCGAACTTCTTGTATCATAGTCTTCTAGGCTTGCACTCAATCCTTTTGTGTAGCAAAGCAAGTATTCTCAAAATGGGCTAAGCACAGAAATGGACCTGCTTCATCTAGGGTGACTTGACTAACACTTCTGCAATACAGGAAAATTATTAACAAACCAAATGTGCAAACCAGAAATGAAGAAGCTTGATCACTTTGGTTAGTTAGGTTGTTATTGTTTCTGTGTCACCTTCCTTCACAGGTAAAAGAGCGGTGAAATCCAACGCAATGTGAAATGCAACGTCATGTATATGTATAATCCTCCAGATCATTACATGCAAATGTGGAATTACACGGCCTTGTAATACCACGACTAGTGTAATGCAACGATACATTACATCACACCGTGTAATGCAATGTTGCATTTCATGATTAGAAAAGACACTGTAGGATTACATGGCTCATGCAATACTACAACCTGTGTAATGCAACGGTACATTTCAAGAACCATGGGATTACACGGTCAAAATACTCCGTGGGATTACACGGCCTAAGTCCTTGGTGGTCTGGGTACAATCTCCATTGTGGAATTCCTTTGTTTTGGAACTATATCCAAATTTGAAATTTATAAGAAATTTGACAGTTAGAAAAAAATGAACCTTGGCGCTTCAAACTGTGTCAAGAAAGAGAAGGCAGACAAAGTTGAAGAAAGAACTGAGGAGCTGTTTTTCTGGCGTTAAAGATAAGTATTACAGCATATCAGTACAAAAAATCTTGAATAACTGATTTTATTTTGTTTACAAAATCAAGCATAAGATAAAGTAGGCACATTTCTTCAGTTCAATATCACTGTAGATAGTCTTTAAATTTCAGGCCAAGCAAATTGGATTCACCTAGAAATTCAAACTGGAGTGATCAAATATTTTGGGAAATGACTATACTGTACACCTGTTTTGCATTATCTGTGCACTTGGGTGAGTGTTTTTCTGATCTGATTATTATGTTAAAATATTAGCATGCAATAATATTTGTCAATGGTTTTTATAAAAAACAAATTTTTATCTTTAGATGAACATGTGCCTGATAAACAAGCTGACTGAAAAGAATCCAGGACGTGTGGAGATAGGTATATTTGTTTCAAAGGCTGTTTTACTTTCTATTTTCTGCTTGTTTATAAAAACTGTTTTAACTTTATGTTGTTAGTTCAAATTATACAATATACTAATATTTAGACCTTACTATATTCATTTAAGGTTGATACTGAGTATGACTGCTTTGTGAGCTTTGGATGAAAGCTTATGTCGTTGACAGAGGAAAGGATGACTTTATGATGGAATGAGATGCAACAACCTTCTGATGAACATTTTTTCCAATACCTTGTTAACTTGTAACTGCTTTTATTATTTTAAGTAACATTTGATGAAAGTTTGAATTCAATGATAAAGTGAAATTTTTTTATTTTTTGCATCTAATCTTGTTGCATAACTCTGTGCTGCATTGCGCGTAGTATTACTCGATGTCGTATTACACGTAGTATTATACTCACTGGAACATTACACGTAGTATTTCTCGTTGTCGTATTACACGTAGTATTACACGGTGTTGCATTACGCGTAGTATTACACGGTGTTGCATTACATGTTGCATTTCACGGGCACGTCTAAAGTAACGTTGGATTACACGGCCCGTTGCATTACATTGAGCGTAGGATTATACGGCGGATTTCACGTAGAATTACACGTTGGATTTCAACGCTTTTTTACCTGTGCTTTGCACGTCACAGAGGTCTGGTAGCGAGCGGTCTGACCGCGTCGGGCTTGGGACACTTTTTGCGCGAAAAATCCTAACTTTAAATTGTAATATCTTGAAAACTACACATCGGATACAAAAAATTCAAAAAGCACTGTAATAAGCACTACTCAATTGATGAAATTGATTAATAAAAATTTTGGTGTCATTTCCACTTTAAGGCAATAAAATGTTTCGTTTGCATATAGAATGTTTTTGTTGACAATTGGACCTTATTACGTAGAATATTTAAACAAAGCTCCACCCATATGGTGCCACATGTGGGCTAAAGTACTGAAGTACTCCTCAGGGTTTTATTCTATATTACTGTGAATTGTTGTAGCAATGCCTTATTTTGCTATTTTTTACAGCCTAATTCAGACCTGCATGGCTTGATTCAGATTCTTTGCGTTGTGTTTGGAGATGATCCTCCTGTTTACTCAAGAGGGTCGCAGCCTCCTAGCAGACCACCACAACCGAGATTTGGGCAGCAACCTCCTTACTACGGCAATGTTACTCAACAGCAACATACACCTTATCCAGTGTCCCAAGCCAGTGGGATGCCTATGCCGAATGCCACAGCAAGAGGCTATGGACCTTCCTCGTTGCCTTACCCTACATCAGGAGCCAGGCAGCCAAGCTATCCAAGCCATAATTCAGCTCTACCTCCTTACCCAGCATCCAGCTCCATCCCAACCACAGGCTACCAGCCACCAACGTCGTACCCATCGGCAAACCAGACGCCTTATCCTGCCAGTAGCTCAGGGTATCCACCATATTCTTCAGGCAATCTAATGCCAATACCGAGAACACAGGAGCAGCAAACGCAGTCTTTTCAGCAGCGAAGTGGACCAGAAAGACAGCCAAGTGTCTTGGACCCGAACGTACTGAAAGCGTCATTGTTATCGTCAGTTGAAGATAAATTAAAGAGAAGAGTAAAAGAAGTTTTTGAACAAGCCAAGGTTTGTTTCAATGCCAATGTATATCGTTTTGTCAGTCTATTTCATTTTTGCCGAAGGCCATGCTGATTATCAGCACAGTTATTTGGAACATTCTGCACGCCAGCTCCAAAATATATTGTTGTGAGCTTATCGAACTGAGATGGTTGTAAAAACCCTCATTACTTCTCATACGATAACACGCCTGAGGACCCCGTGCCGAATTCCAACAAAGCGTATTGTATAGCTACACAAAACTTGAGAACTCCTCCTTTCTAAGACCAGTTCATGGCACCCCAGATGGGAGAACAAAGCAATTAGGCCTAGGAGCATAACCTCTCAGGTTTTCGTTATTGCCATTTGTCTTGTTAGATCCTACTGAATGTAGTCATAAGGATTTTACTAATTTCTGATCCTTAGACAATTTTCCAGAATTGAAATCCGTGACTTTGATCATAGTTTGTGGTGAGCGAAAAAAGGAGGTGTCTAATTGCTGATGGAGGTTGGAACAGGCGGGGAGTTGAAACAGGATTCGGGATCTAATCCCTTTGTTGACAAACTGCCGAAACCCAGTGCAAACGGGGCCTTAGTACTTAAAAGCTAAGGTAATTCGTAGTCCTCACAGACAAATAAAGTTCAAAAGTGAAATTTCATACCAAAAGTCGCAGCAAAATAAGTAAAAATATTGACACCCATACTAATGCAAATTTTAATAAGCGGGGGTCCTAATAAGAGCGTAGGGTTAGAAATTTTTCAAAAAATTAATTAGGGGGCTGCAATTAGGCACCTTGGAGTACATGAATAGCGAATGCGTTTGACCATCTATGACATGAGTAAACAAATTGTAGCAATGTTGTGCAAATGTTGAGCGCTGTTCAGTCAGGTTTTTGTTGCGTATAAAACCACTCTCAGAAAGAAGACACACTGGAGTTTGTCTCTTGCGTTGCCTGCGTGCAAACTCAGCTTCTTCTCATCAAAGGAGGTTTATGATGAATTCAAATGGGAAAGAATTGAGTCTGTTCGCAGGCTATTTCTACCTATAGTCCGGAATGTCAGGCAAATATTGGACAATGTTTATGTTTTTGTCGTAATGCTACCAAGCTTTGTTCGTCTCAAAGACAGCACTATCTATACTCTAGATACGACTGCAGTAACTGCCAACACATGCAAAACGGGGCCCATACTGTTAAATTTTCCAACTCTGACAAGACATTTGACAAAACACAACGAAATAACTGTAACTCTATTAGCGACGTCTATCTCTTTTAGTGTCAAGAATGCATACATGACAATAAGACCGACTGCCAATACTTTGGACAAACAGGTAGGCGAGTATGCGACAGACTGAAAGATCACGTACGTGACTTAATACAGAATACATGACAAATCTTCCCTTGCAGAACACTTCTGCAAGCCCGGTCATTCGCTACAAGACTTGCAAATATGCCACTGCTACAGTCACAAGACAAATGCATGAAGTGATCAATTTTCTTTGTCTACAGCGAGAGTTGGATGATTTGCAGAGCACTCACGACGAGCTAAAAGCCAGAAGCCAATCACTCGAAAGAATTATGGATAACCTGAAGCAAGAAGAGGTAGTTTCCTATGTGCTCTACATTGTTTAATTTAAATCATTCATCGGTTGTCTATTGTCATGTTTCGATATATCTGAGGTTGATAATAGGTTCGGTTACAAACTTTTTCAAAGAGGTCTGGGTCGGCACAAAATTTTTTTGGAAGATGGCCGATATCTTGAGTGAGGGAATCCCCTCCGCATGCAGCGACCGGGATTACGGTCACGCAAGGAAAGAGAGTGCGGCAAACAGGAGTCTACGAAAATAAATGTTGAAAATGTCTTCTGCAGAAAGAAACAAGAATCAAATTACAAACAAAAAGGAAAATACTTGATAGAATACCCCCCGGGGAGGGTACATGACTTATGAATGGACGGGGATGTCCCGCCCAAATTTCGGAAACCCACCCACTTATGATGCAAACCTTTGCAGAAACAGACCCTATTTTATGAGTAAAAATAAGCGGAATATGAGAATAATAACACTTTCTAGACCTTACTGTTGCTTGATATCGTACTACGACCATTTTTGACGCGATTTTACCACTTTTCTGACCGAATAAAAGTTAAACTTTCGACTTTTCTTCAATTTGCCACCCACTTTTATGGGGTTTTGGTTAAAATCATACCCATGTTTAGAGAATTTCAGGGCCAAAAACCCACCCATATGGGCGGCACATACCCGTACCCAAATTATACTAAGTACCCCATCCTTTCTTTCACTTCTACTCAATTATTCGTGAATTTGAGCCAAAATTCGCTGCACTAGCTCTCCTGATACGCCTTGAGACTGCAATCTAGGTTGTTGCACGTGAAGAAGATTCCCTTTCTCAAGATGTCTGCCATCTACCAAAATATGTCGCGCCGACCCAGACCTCTTTGAAAGGTCTATTAGCACGTGCGACGTAATAATGGGAAAGGTCTATTCGAGATTCTGGGTTTCTTCTCGAGGGTTTCTTATACAAAAATACGTGTATGGATTCTGTACCTAATTGAAAGAGTTATCTTTTAAAAGAAGTGAATGTAACCAAGCTACTTTAAGATTTTTTCTTTTGCTCTTCTTGTAACCTTTCTCAACAGTCTTAATTTCCTATGTGATTTTTTCTCTTCAAGACCATGGCAATGAAGAATGTGGAACTATTAGAACGCAAAAACACTGAATTAACAGAAGTGATAAGCAAACTCGAAGATAATGCTGCGAATATGAAAATTGATGAAGCTGTGGTTACAACAGCCCCACTTTATAACCAGTGAGTTAATTTTTCTCACCGCTTGTTACACCCTTTTTTATGAATAGCCACTTTATACAAGGAATCTTTATGTAGAAAGCCGAAAAAATTCAAGTAATTATACTACTACAGCCAAACCCCTAAGGAACTTTTCATTTTGAACATTTTCATCGCTGCAAACTATCAAGAATTATGAAGCCGGTTCTTTTCATGTGTAGTCAAACTCGTGTAAAATTTTTTTTACGCATATATCAAATGTTTCATTGAGTATTTTCCCAGGAATTCCGTGTAGTATATCATGCACATACTCTTCTGATTTAAATAGTTATTTAAGTTAGATTTTTACTCTTTATTGGCACTAAATGGGTGATGATTTTTCGGAAATTTTCCCATCACCGAGAAACTCCTAACAATAATCGTAGCCTTCACTCCTCCACATCCCACCACCCCGCTCCATGTAATCTGAAGAAGCAGCAGTTATGTTGTTGTGGCTGTTTCCGAAATAGTAGGAGGGAGAGAATTAGTCTACTCCACGAGCTTATTTACCATCCCCTTTTATTTGGTATTTGATGACTGAGAGCTCGCTCTGAAAGACGGTCCTCCGTAGATCATTGAATCGTATGAACTATTTGACTTGTTATCATTGCCTTTTAAGGAAACCATTTCACATTGTACACCTCTCTGTTAAACGACCAGTCTTCAGAGAAAGGACAGTGGCGTTGATTGGTTTTGTTGAACGATTTTTTCTTATTGTTTTTGTGCCATACCTTTCAGAATACTAACTACGTTTGCTGAAGAGAACGCAGTAGAAGATGCCATTTATTACCTTAGCGAGGCATTAAGACGAGAAGTAATTGACTTGGAAACGTTTCTCAAGGTAATTTATAGCTCTTACAAGCTCAACTGATTTATCTTGATCATCTCAAGTTGTGTACGTTCTAATGAAACTTCACTAATATGTCAGATCGCTTTAGCATTTAGCATTGGGTACCTGCGATGACCAAAGACATGCCAAATAAGCGCCTTCCCTCGACTAAGCGCTCCATTTAGATTGAGCTGCCTGCTAGGTTGGTTCCTGACACTCTTTTGATAGTGTATGTGCAAGCTCTTGATGGAAGGAATATGCCAGTTGCTGCAAAACTTCCTTTTTGTCAGAACGATAAATTTCCAAATAATTACTCCTCTTTGAACAGGACATTTAAGTAAGCGCCTGAGGCGCATATTTCTTTGAACTAATTTATCATAATTGACCTGTCGACTTGAGCACCCTGGCAACTGGTTCCTTTTTGACGGCAATTATTAATTAAGCTTAAAGCTGGATTTCCACTTGTCCTTTTGGTTACGGGAACAACGGGAACAGGAAAATAATCACGTGAGCCTGTGCCCGTTGATCATCTAATTTTTGCACGGGAACATTTTCCAGTCCGTTTTGTCACGGGAAGAAGTTGAATTGAGTTCAACTTTTTCCAGTGACGAAACGGACAGAAAAACGAAGAACCGATCAAAAGGCGATTTTCTCAAACGCATCAAGCGCGGCAAATTTAGATTTCGGTTGACGTGACGATGCAATTGTCTAAATTTCTAGTTATCCGATTGTTTTTGTCTTGTGCAGCTTTCCTGAAGAAATCAACTGGAAATCAATTTTTCCCTGTTCCTGTTCCCATTTCCCGTGCCCGTGCCCGTTTTTGTTCCCGTTCCCGTTGCGAAAAAGACAAGTGGACATCCAGCTTTGGTCAGCGCACTGCTACTGAAAGTTTTACATGTTCTACCCTTTGCGATTAGTTAACAACTGACTCCCCTTAGTCGCAGTCGACATGAGTGCTCTTGCGACCGCGATCAACTGATTCCTATAGGTATTGACTAACTGTTGACATGTCGACAAAAGTTAGTGGTTACAACTAGTTGGCGTTAGTACTATCGAATCTTATAGGTCAACATAAGGATTGCTTTAATTAATAATGGACTCTGAATACATGTCACTGAATACATGACTGTTACAAGACAAGTGTAACTTCGAATTGTAAAATGCATGCTTTTTAAATTTCTTTTGTAGACTGTTCGTTCGTTATCCAGAAAACAGTTCATTCTACGTGCTCAGTTGAAGAAAGCAAGGCAAGTAGCTGGCTTAAAAGAGATGAGCTCACATTAAACGTATCTCGCAAATTCGTAATCAAAGAAAATCGTAAATTATCGAAATCAAGCGCAAGACTGCACTGAATGATACTAAATCTTATTTGCAATTTTTCCTGGAAATTGTAATGACCTTATTCTTTTCTCCCGTTTTAAATGTACCGTATTAGGCAGGGAATTTCTTACAGCATCCTAGCAACTTTTCCGATGTTTCTTTTCTCACTTGATTGTGAAAGTATGATGTCTTGTTAATATTTTAAGCGACTGTACCTTTTCTAAAAATAGCTCATTGTCGCGTGATCGATGACGTCACTTTCCAGTAATGAAAAAATATTTTTTACGCAATAGAATGTTGATTTATAGCTCATTCGATAGATCTCGTTCTACTGAGTACGTTAGGTATTACATTTGCACCTCTATCACGTACGTGACCCGAGTTATAGCACGTCCAAGGTTTTTTAGCCAGGGGGTAACTCCATACAAAATTGACACATTTTCATGAAAGTTTTTGGAAAATAAATTCTTTTCTGCACTTGCGTATGCTCTACTTAGTTTAAAATGAGAAGAGGAGCCTTATTATCTTAAGTAAGACCACCAATAAACGATTCAAGACGGTATTTATTGCATTTTTAAACAAAGCTGTAACCCCCTTGTAAAATGAAAGTCCATGTTAGGCACCTGAGTCTCTCTAGAAGAGGCCCATCTACAAGAGGTACCACTGTAGACAGTTGCAACAGCTGTGTATCGATCCCAACGTTATTGCTAAAGGATCTGCAGACCAAGCATTCGAGGGAAGACACTATTATCGATGCATGCGTATTCATAAAGAATGTTTTGACGCTCTTGTACAGTTCCGAGTAGAAGAGCTCAGCAATAACCACGAGAGAATCAGTCAAGATCTTTTAAGAGACCTAAAATCCTTGCGGAAAGATCCATCTGCAGATAATCTGCACAATGTTATGAGACTTGATTCTTTCAAATCACTCGCATCAGAAATACTCAAGTATGAAGAAGGGACAGAATCGCACTTAACAGTCCTTTATCTTAAGGATGTTTCAACTATGTTGGCCATGGTCTCAGCAGTACGCGAGGGTGATTCAAGAAGACATGTGGAAGCTGAAAGACATATGCTGGGACTTACTTTTGCTCTAGATCATCAAAATTATGCCCGATACATAAGCTATCAGCATGTATTTCTTGAAGAACAACGTAAAGGCCAGACTGCAGCATATCAGGATTTGACATCTCGTGGGTTCGGTGGCAGTGAGTCCGGCCAATGTTTCTCCTCTATTCATGGTGACCTAATCACCAAGCACTTTAAAAGAGAGACCAAGGGAGCTGCTGGCCCATTTAGAGCTGGTTTCAGTACAGACAAAGATGCAGTCAATACATGCGTTCGTACAATTCATGTCCAAAGCAAGCTTCAACAAAGATTCCAAGATATGCTAGCTCTGAAAACATCATCAAAACATAAGGAAATGACCTCTGGAGCCAAAGTGAACCACGCAAAGCACGTAGCTAATTTGAAGAAGCAGCTCAAAACATATGGCATTGATCCATTCTCTAATGAAAGACCCAGGTCATTCGCAACTGGTGTTGAAATCGAGCAGAACATTGCCTCTGACTTGCTTAGAGCAGCAGAACATGGAGATCAGCAGTATTTGAAGTTCGTTCAAGACCGTTTAATCTCTGGAGAAAAAAGCTTCTTTGATCCGATTCCAAGAAACAGATTATCCACGGGCATCAAAAAGAAACAAAAAGCGAAAGCATCTATTGGAATCTTAAAAGAGGATAAACAAGCATTTGGCCTTATGGTTTCAAAATCAGTATCAATGGAAGAAGCGTTCAATTTCCCCATAACATCAGTGCCTTTGTCAATCGCTACCACGGAATACAGTCTTCGGCAGTCAGATAAATCGCAGTTCAGAAACTTGCTGATTAAAGAGTCGGATAGCACCACTGATGTTGTTCCATAACGATGTGCATGGCTCACAGATGGAATGGCTGCGATCAGGTCACTAAAAGCAAAAACCGCATACAGAGAGTTTATTGACTGTCTTGTACAGTTTGTTACCCCTAGCAGAGAACTTGAACCAAACAGTGTTGGAATCATCAATGATACAGGAATCATCGGAATCATCAATGCACAAGAAAAGACAGAGGAGAAAAAAGTCCCCGAGTTCATATCAGCAATGTCAACCAACGCATGCTGCAAGGTGCCCAATGGGAAAGCTTCTTTCACAACGGAGAGAACAAGGAAAACCTTATTTCAACCATCGCAGACTACTTGCAATCAAAGGAAGGCAGATCAAAGCTAAGATGCCCAGTTGTCATCACATCAAAAGAAGTGACATACCAAATCACAAATCGTTCAAGTGAGGTGCTCTTCCACTGCAATCACGAAGAAGCATATAGCAGATTGATCTTACATGCGATCTTAGCAAATCAAGATGTAGTTGTTGTCGCAAAAGATACAGATGTGCTGATCCTTCTGGTATGGGCATATGAAAAGTATTCTGTATCGCATCAATGGTTCATGAAGTACGAGAAAGATAGCTTTACAGATGTTGGGAAAATATGCCGCTTCATTGGAAGACAGCTCTGTTTATCATTGCCAGCTTTTCATTCGATTTCTGGTTGCGACACAACTTCATATAAGTTCGACACAGGAAAAGTTAGCATTTTCAAAAAGCTTTTAAAAGATCCATCACTTTCTAATATGCTATATGCATTGGAGAACTAGACCCACTGTTGGAGAACGACATTCAGGAATTAAAAGAGTTCGTCCGTGCTGTTATATACAAGGGTTGTAAAGACGAGAGCTACATAGATACAAGGGTTCGCCTTTATCAACAACAAAAAGAAAAGAGCTCTATGGCACTGCCCCCTGATCCCGATTCTCTCCTTCAAGCTCTAAAACGGTCTCAGTTGCAAACTAAAACATGGCTTCAATGTGGCATGCATCGGATGGAGCTACTAGATCCCGAAGATTATGGTTGGAAATGGAACGAGGAAACATCGGCTATGACACCCGTTTGGTTCACTGCAGCACAGCTACCGCCGTCTCTGCAAAAGAAAGACCGTCACCAGAAAGGAAAGAAGTCAGTCCAAGCTGCAATGGAAGGATACGATGACGACTTAAGGAGGGGGCTTTGGGATTCCACGGGTTGCGGGTTAGGCTGATTTCGCCCTCGGGTTTTCGGGTTTTTCCAAAAAATCGTGCGGCTTTTCGGGTCAAGTATTTTTAACGGGTAACGGGTTTTGCCATATTTTTTGCTCGGGTTTCGGGTATTGTAGTAAAAATATGCGGGTTTTCGGGTTTTAAACATCGCAAAGGGTATCAATGTGTAAAGTTCTTAAAACAGTTGTTGAAACTAAGGTCATCCGGGTTGTCGGGTTTGTCCCAATTTTCTTCCGGGTTTTCGGGTTTTGATACCCCCCAAAGCCCCCCTCCTTAAGCGATATAGAGCAGGACGAAGGTATACCTCTGGCAAGTGAAGGAAACTTTGGAGATGATGAGATGGAAGCAGAAATTCATTCTGATGGTAGCAGCCCTGATTCAAACGAAAGTGAATGGGAAGTCTCGGACTTTTTATCATCCAATGATTCAGATGATGAATGGGCACCTTAGTCTCCTTATGGCTATCCAAGAATGTAAAGTAAGACTTTTCTGACCATTTTGTACAAGTTTTAGTCTTAGTTTATTGCTTGTTTCGTTTAATATTTCACAAAAAAGTTGTTAGGATGACGACTTCGACTTTACAAAGGGGTTACAGCTTTGTTTAAAAATGCAATAAATACCGTCTTAGATCGTTTATTGGTGGTCCTACTTAAGATAATAAGGTTCCTCTTCTCATTTTAAACTAAGTAGAGCATATGCAAGTGCAGAAAAGAATTTATATTCCCAAGAATTTATATTCCCAAAACTTTCATGAAAATGTGTCAATTTTGTATGGAGTTACCCCCTGGCTAAAAAACCTTGGACGTGCTATAACTCGGGTCACGTACGTGATAGAGGTGCAAATGTAATACCTAACGTACTCAGTAGAACGAGATCTATCGAATGAGCTATAAATCAACATTCTATTGCGTAAAAAATATTTTTTCATTACTGGAAAGTGACGTCATCGATCACGTGACAATGAGCTATTTTTAGAAAAGGTACAGTCGCTTAAAATATTAACAAGACATCATACTTTCACAATCAAGTGAGAAAAGAAACATCGGAAAAGTTGCTAGGATGCTGTAAGAAATTCCCTGCCTATATTGTTATTGTAACGTAAAGAAAATTATGGCTATATTAACTCTTCTATTAGTATTATTGCTCGAGCAGACTGTAGGCCTCAGGCGCTTAGTCCTGTTCAAAGAGGAGCAATTATTTGGAAATTTATCGTTTCTTGCTCCCCCGCCGCCTCGCTATTGTGTAATTGTTTGATTGCGATGTTGAAAAGTTCGTCTTTGCGACTTGCGAAAATAGTTCTTGTTCCGAGTTCCTGGAACTGTGACAGTTTCCAAGATCCCTGATGATTGGATGATGCTGACTAATGTCTCACTTCCGCGCATGATAACGAAATTGACAAAAATAGAAGTTTCAACTCAAGCTGTTGCTGCAGTTGTTTTGGAAAGGAATAGAAAATGGCGATTTTTTGTTGAACGGTCGATGTTGAAGATTAAAGATTATGGAGAGATTCAGAAGCATTTTCGGCACTGAAGAAAAGCCCATCAGGGGAGGATTACGATCAAAAGGGCAGCTACAAACTGCTCTACAAAAAGTAAGTCTTAAGAAGAAATAATACCGTATTTCAATCATGACTTCAATAAAAGCCAAAAAATCGAAACGAAACGGACATGATTGATTTGATTTTACCTGAACCTACCCTTGCTATTTATCGTGTGTTCTTGAATTTCAGTGTAAATATCAACATCCGTCAGAGGTAGAAAGAGATATCATAGAAGCAACCTCGACTTTTTCAGATCTTTTGCCATCCTCTGATGTTTATGGTAAGTTTTCAGTATTATGACTGCAGGTTCTCTTTTTCCTTCTACCTGCATAGCTTTTACTTTCATAAAAGCATATTTCAGTTGGTTTAGTCAGATTCATAAGATTAAAAATGATGATGATTGTCGCTTGTAAGCAATGTATTTTTCTTTTTAATTCTTTACCTTTTTATGAATGCTGTTTTCCAATAGTATAGCCTACTAAAGTCTGCCGCATTGCCTTAGACATTGTCTGCAGCAGCTGTAGGCAGCAGTTGTGTTTTAGAACCTTATCAAATGAGTTCTGAAGTCTTGCCTATTTTTATGAAGGCCCCTTTCATGCCAAGCAAAAATGTTCAATTAAATGTATGCTCCCTTTTTCATTTTTAGTGTCAAATGATGGCTTTGAGCTTAATCTTATCTGTCTAGGAGGAACAATTCCTGTTAACTATAAAGGTATGAGGGTTAACTTTTAATTTTTATTACTTGCAGCATGGCACTTTTTAGAGGTTCTAAAGAGGTTTGGCTTTATTGTACAACTTTTCAGAAACAATACTCAGATAGGCTCAATCAATCTATTGTGATGAAAATCAATTTAGTGATGAAAATTTTTTGCTGGTAGATGATCTGACTTTGCCCAAAATTATTTTTAATGATCATTAAGTAAAGCAAAATCACAGAAAATCACTGGTGGTGAAATTTAACACCCTCGTTCTTTTCTCACCATTAAATCCCTCATAAATTTTTAAAATTTTCATCAAAATATATAATTTTACCGGGAATCAACAAACCTAAGACAACATATTTTAAAGTAGTCTATTCGATCATCTTGCCTTTGAGAGAAAGTTAGTCACGCCAGAGCAGACAAACTAATTGCAGAGAGAGCAACTCTCTGTGCCGTGCCAGCCTTAACCTTGTTGATTCCCTTCAACATTTTTTAATACTAGAACTATTGAAATTTGCTAAAAACACAAAAAAGCTAAGGTTCTCAATCCAAATCTGAAATTATTTGTCTAGTGTGGAAGTCTTAAAAATGAGAATTTTCGCCCATAATTTCTCTCTACTTTCATTTTAGGAAATATGTATTTTATCCCTATTTGCATCTGGTTATCCCATCAACACCCTGATCTGCCACCACTGGTCCAAGTGAAACCCACAAGTAAAATGACCATCAAAATTGGAAAAAATGTTGATGATGCAGGGATGGTTTCTATTCCTTATCTAGATGAATGGAACAAGGTAAAAACATGGAAATTGTTAACAGTTCTTATTACGCATAGAGTGCAATATATTTAAAGCTTTTTCACTTTATTTGCACAGAGACAAAAACATCAGAAACAGATGGAAATAATCGACACTGTCAAATTATTAGTTCATTCTATTTCAGAACTATTGTTCTTTGAGGAAAAAGCTTTTTAAGTTTATCAGAAAGTTTTCACTTTTTGTCATAGTTTTGAAGTTCTGTAGCTGCAACTCAAGGATTTTACAATGTATACCATAATATACTCACCATAAAAAGGCTGATTAAACACCCAATGGCCCTCCCATATCAAGGCCAAGGCCTTTTGGGCAAAATTAAATAAACCCCCTTTGTGAAATTATTAGGAGCTCTCTCTAGACTCTAATGGCTTGAGTGATGGAGAGAGCACCCCTCTCCCATGTGCTGTTGGCTAAGACTGAGAGAGAGCCCCTCTTTCCATCAAGCAAAGTTAAAACTGAGCCATTACGATCTTTGTTTCACTTAGGGGTTTTTGAATCTGTCCACATCAAAACCAAAAGGCCGGTTCTGTGTAGACAGAAAAGAGTTCGTTTCCTCACTTGCACTCTTCAATTAATTCTATTGATCTTCCCGCTGTATCCAGCAAGCTTATTGGTGTTTAAAACACAATGCCAATTCAGCTTCACTTTCTGATTGGTGCATTTCGATCCGCATCTGGGTATAAATTCCGCGCCTTTATCAAGTGTTTCGATCTGTTTTCTGACATTTATACTCTGAGCAGTGTCAGGCGAGAACAGCTAAGTATGTCCAAAAATGTTTCCGCTGCTTCTTGCAATATTGAAATTTTTGCTACTCAAATACTCTCCCGGTTTTTCCAAACCCACCCATGTCTACCGATAAATTCTGTTACTCGTGGTACCCATGTATAGAAAGAACAACGAAATTTTTTACCCATTTGTACCAATATCTCAAATATTTGAATCCAATTTAACGTCTGAGGCAACTCTAAATGCGGCGAAAAGGCCTTTGTGCTGAACTAAAACGCACTTTTTATCAGGCTTTTCAAGACAATGCATGTTTAAAAGTTATTTATATATTTTACTACCTTTGTCTAGAGATTCTTTACGACAAGTCAATCCATATGTAGGGAAATTGGCGCTGGAAAAGTTACCCATTGGGGCGGCACGTCTAGTATAACGAACAATGGAAGTACCCCCCCCCCCCCCGGGAATTCCGTTTTGCACCGTTTTGGAATTTCCAGTACAATCCAACGGCCCTCTTCAAATGAACGCCCACTTTAAGCATGAGAGAAACTCCATAAATGTCCCATCACAAAGCTGGCATTTTATTTTGACCTATCCTCTTATTCATTAAATGATGACCTATCCTCTGATTATTGTCACTATTTGCATTCTACAAATATTACGAATTCTTGAAATCGTTCCCCTCATAGCCGAATTCTCTTTTTCTTTAGGAGCTGATTACTATTTTGGAAAGTTCAAAGTCTGAATTGATTAAAAGTCCTGTCAGTGAGGATCGTCTTACTAGGCTTAGTGGCGAAAAGGTATGTTATCGTTCTTTTAGTCATTCCACTTTTACATGCTTTTCACTTCTTCCATTTTACTGCATTTCTTCACTTAACTGAACTTTGCTTTAATTATCTTCTCTTCTTTTCAATAATTTATTTTTCTTTAATTTACTTTATTTACATTACTTTATTTTCTTTGCTTTTATAAACTTGACTTTCTATGACCTTTTCTCGAGATTACTTGACTTGATTCTGCTTTACTTTACTTTTCTTTACCTGGCTTTATTTGACTTTACTTTGCTTTACTTTACTTTACTTTTCTTCACTTTACTCTACTTTACTTTTCTTTTCATTACTTTTCTTTACTTTGCTTTATTTTACTTACTTCCCTTTACTTTCTTTTACTTTACTTTACTTTACTTTACTTTACTTTACTTTACTTTTCTTCACTTTACTTTACTTTACTTTACTTTACTTTACTTTACTTTACTTTTCTTCACTTTACTTTACTTTACTTTTCTTTACCTGGCTTTATTTGACTTTACTTTTGCTTTACTTTACTTTACTTTTCTTCACTTTACTCTACTTTACTTTTCTTTTCATTACTTTTCTTTACTTTGCTTTATTTTACTTACTTCCCTTTACTTTCTTTTACTTTACTTTACTTTACTTTACTTTACTTTACTTTACTTTACTTTTCTTTACTTTTCTTCACTTTACTTTACTTTACTTTACTTTACTTTACTTTACTTTACTTTACTTTTCTTCACTTTACTTTACTTTACTTTTCTTTACCTGGCTTTATTTGACTTTACTTTGCTTTACTTTACTTTACTTTTCTTCACTTTACTCTACTTTACTTTTCTTTTCATTACTTTTCTTTACTTTGCTTTATTTTACTTACTTCCCTTTACTTTCTTTTACTTTACTTTACTTTACTTTACTTTACTTTACTTTACTTTACTTTACTTTACTTTTCTTTACTTTACTTTACTTTACTTTACTTTACTTTACTTTACTTTACTTTACTTTACTTTACTTTTCCTTCAAGTTACTTTACTTTGCTTTAGTTTACTTATTTCCCTTTACTTTCCTTTACTTTATTTTACTTTTTATGACCTTTACTCTTCATTACTTCACTTTACTAAACTCTACTTTTCTTTAGTTTACTTCATATCACCTTAACTCTACATTACATATCTTTCATGTACTTATCTTTCTTTAAACTTCAGTCTATTTTACTTTTCTTTTTATAACCTTATTCTAAATTACTTTACTGTACTTAACTCTACTTTTCTTTTCTATCCTTTACATTAGTTTAGTTTACTTTTACTTTACTTTACTTTACTTTGCTTTAGTTAAACTTACCTTCATTTCCTTTCCTTTACTTTCATCTTTGCTTTTCCTTGCTCTACCTTACTTAACTTTGCTTCGCATTACTTTACTCGCTTCGCTTGACTTGAGTCATCTTTACTTTAATTTTCTTTATTTCACTTTAGTATACTTCACTTCGTTTAACTAAACCCGGAACTTAAGGAGGACGTACCTTATAATGTTAAGTTTTTGGAACAGCAATCCTGTTAATTGCACTGATTTAAAATGTTTGATAAACTGATGGGTTTTTTCTTATTTATTTGCAGAAGATAGCAGAAGAGTGGTTGTCCAAACTAAAACAGGATTTAAGTGACACGAACACAAAGTCAAATCAGTTTATGAATGCGGTATACGACGAAGGAGAGAATAAAGCTAACATTACAAGGTATTGTATCGACGGTCTTTCTTTTTGATTCCTAGAAAATGGACGAAGTTCCCATCTGGACACGATGATTTCTTGAAAATTCAACATGGGAGGCTCTATGGGCAATGTCATAAGAGAGGGTGAGGTCTTTTACGACTATACCAACACCCTTGTTTTCATCGATGCAAATATAGCCAGGTCTTAAGAAGCCAAATCGTGTAGACAACAATCAGGTAAAGTCTTGTGATAACCATTAAAATAGGGAACCCAGCCTAAGGTTCTGTTAATGTGAGAGAAAACATCTCACCTGCCAGACCCGGGGCTGATAAGCGAGATTTCACCTTCCAATAGAATGCTTTGTATTGCTGATTTCGTGTTTTTATGGCAAACCCAACACCACCGGTATATTGAGATTTAACCTCAACCAAGGACAAATTCCAACCAGGCGATGTGAATTTTTCCTATATAAACGAATGCAACCGGTATGGTGAGGTGAATCTATTTGAGTAGAATGCTAGAATCCTCGTTCTCGATTCATGAAGCGAGACGTTTGAATGCTTCACCTCTCAGCCCTCAGCCCTGGAGCTGACAGGTGAAATGAAAATGCCATATAAACAGAAGCAAAAAAATTTCCTCGCCTGACAGCCCCGCGTCTGGCAGGTGAGGTGTTTTGCCTCATAAACAGGCCCAAAGGCGAGACCGTAAGTTAGGATATATCACGAGCAATATACACCTTAAGAATGGAAATAGGGAAAAGAGAATTTGTTGTTGATGTACGTTAAGCCGCATTTTTTTCGGTAATCGAGAACAAGACAATGTTGTGATGACTTCTAGTGAGATCATTAATTTCATGTCACTTTAGACTTTTGTTATTAGCGGAATAGGTTGGAGTATCGAATAGACTTTATCGTTCGATATTCTTACTGCCGTACTTTGGATACTTTATGAGGTTCGCAGTCTGGTCAACCACTACTTTCTCAACTTTGTGACTGTCACAGCCAACCATCCCGATAGATAGTGAAGTTACTAGGTCATAATTGGAATGGCAAGGCAAGATTAAGCAGCGGCTATTTTTCGATTTTTCACTTGATCTCTCGGTGCAACCCTTCTGGTCTTGTTCTGAGAAATACTGATGTTGTTGTGGCTACATGCTGGGACCGAAATGCTGCGACAATCAACTCGCGCGGTAAGAAGAATGGGGCCTAGAAACCTTGCAGGGAAAACGTCCGTTTTGGAGGAATTTTGTAGCAATACGCGGCTGTGTCACCGATGCAAAAAAGCAGCTTCACGCGGCAACATCTCTTATGACAACAGAAGGCAACAGGCAAAATAAGTCTCGAAAAGTTCAAGCAAAAGAATTTTCTGCGCCCGTGTTTCTTTGGTTTCTTCAGGTCTATTCATGGCTCTGGTGAAGGTGAAGGTGAAATGGTGTTTTAGCGCCAGTCGCTAGGATCTCAGTAGTAGGCTAACTAATCGAGACCTCGACCCTGACTGTGACGCTACCGTGGCTGGGCTCAAACCCTGACCAGACTTAGCTTCTGACACCACGAGTCAGCTGGATTACACCACGACGCCACAGCACTATTTTGCTTTTTAGATCATGGTGACAATTTTTTAAGACGTCTGGTCCGGTTGCCATTTCAAGCGAAAAATCGCACGTGTAGGCCCGGCTTTAGGGGTACGAGAAGCAAATTTTCGAGAGCCGTTTGTACGACTTGCTCTCGTACTTAGGACGAGGCAAAAGGGTGTGAGACTTATGCTGGTTGTGTCAGTCTCTGACGCTCTCTTTTAAAATTGCCTTTAAAATGAAATACTAGCGTAACTTCACTAGCTTCACTGGTATATATGACAGAAATTTTAATATGTATATACTTTTATGCAGCGTTGTTTCTCCGTCGTATCAAAATTGGTCAAATGATGACGTATGCGGATGGTTTGAATCAATCGGAATGGGTGAGTTTGTTGCATCAGTAAGAGAACATGGTATCCGTGGTGTTCATTTACCAAATCTCGCAAAAGACGATTTAATCGAATTAGGAATAGTGAAATTAGGCCAAAGAATGACCATCGATGACGAAATCAATAAACTTTGCAATCGCGCAATGAATATAGTTTAAGAATTTGCTATGGAGTTAGACGTTTCTGGTCCCTTGGATAATTTTAGTTCCAGACCATAGGTAGATAACAACACCCCTTTTCAATTTAACGCCGATCCTCCAGCGAGCATTCCTCTCGAATAAGGTCCCCCCTTAGTGGAAGCATAATTGCAGTAATTGCCCCCCCCCCTAAATGAAGCATTCAGTAGCCCAGGAGAAAGGAGATTACTAGAATATTTTCATTTGATCAAAGGGATTGCTTTATTGAACATTCAGTAACGTACAGTAAGAAAAACAGCTCCACAAATTCTGAAACGCTATATTTTCAAACAAGTTTACTTTGTTTTGCCTTAAAGTTATGTACTTTGAATTTTTCGTTGAACCCTAATTCTCTAATATATCGTCACCTTGAATTAATCCCCCTCCCCTTGCTAAAGGCAAAATAAACCCCTGACACTAGCTAGACCAAGCGTTTATGGTAAATGCTCGAAGTGCTCTGAGAATCCGATCAAAGCAACACACTGTATGTTGTCCGCAAAAGATGACGGCGATTTTTGTCGTTCGTTTTTTAAAAAAATTTTCGAAGGGAATTTACGGAATAATTTGCTTACTAGACTCACTACAAATGTCATAGATTCGCTCCCAGCCCCCCACGCAACACTGCCTGCTCATTATCAAAAAGTTGCTCCGATGTCCTAAGCTGTCCGGATTTTGAAACAGTATTATTATGAGTCATAGTTTGAGCTGCCGTCATTAACAACAGCCACAACTATTTTTGAACGAATTGAATTGAGGTGAAGGCAGCGAAAACTACGACTCATATAGTAAGTCTAGCTGTAGGTAAGAACAAACAGTTTGATTCGTTGAATTTCCGTAACTAAGGAAATTATTCCCAGAGTTTCCTTTGAAAATCGTTGTTAAAGCAAAGGACAGACAGCACGGTCGTCATTTTTCGCGAAGTCTCTTAGCCCAGTTCAGATTATATAGTGATTTAGATTCTCTACGTACAAATAGAAAGATCCAACACACACACATAATACACTATATATTAAACAACACCAAGCAGAGAACTAATAAGAAATAACAGCAAACTCTTTGTGGGAAGGGAAGCTCTTTCTGAGTATACCAACTAAACGAAAAGAGAAGCCCCTCCGTCTTGAGAAGTTTCTGATGAAAATTACTGACATTGATTAAATTTTTGTAGAATTTCTGTTGAAATTTGTGAAGAAATCACCATCTTAACTGAACTGTAGATTGCTTGTATAAATTAACTTTAAGTAACGTATTTGATTTTTTTAATTGGAAACAAAATCATTTTGCAAATTTTGCTGCAAATTATAAACAAAGCATATTGTAATAATTTGTATTGTATAGGATATTTTCTGTTGTAGCTATATACCCTTACTGTGCATTATCTTTAAAGCCCGGCTTATGTCGACAATGCGCACAGCCATAACTAGTGGCCGACTGCTAATCAGCGAATTTTTGGAACAAATCTATTGCACAGGACCGGTCGACATAAAGCGCTCTGGCAAATAGTTCGTTTTTGACGGCAACTAGTCCGCGTACAGTTCCAGAAAGACGGGCATATTCTACCTCTGCGATTAGTTGGTGACTGATTCCGTCAGTCGCAGTCGACCTCAGCGCTCTTGCGACCGCAATACACGCATTTCTTAGCAACCGCTTATAAGCAACCAAGATGTAGAAGGCCTAAAACTTTAAGCAACGTATAGTACCACAGGAAAAAACCTTAGCAACACTGCAAGCAATCGTGGATTTATCAACATAGAAGCTATTTCCATTCGTTTGCCGTCAAAAACTCGCATATCAACGGAGTATTACTCATTACGTGAAGCATTTCATTGAGGGGTTTCCGTTTAACTTTCAATATAAAGTCTCTATATGGTAACAATTACATGGTACTTCTTGACTGATGTTATTTATAGTATTTCTTTGCTGTATCCTAGGTGTCCTACCGTTATGTTGCATAAAAAGCTATAGGATAACTCCAAATTTTTATAAGCAACTACTAAGAAACTTTTGCTACTAAATGGTGGCCATATGAGGTCCAATAATAAGCAACTTTTTTAAGGGTGAAGTTGCTTGTAAAAAGAATTGCGCATAATCTGTAATCTGTAAGTTCTAACTAGCTGTTGGCATGTCAACATAAGTTAGCAGTTTCAACTAGTTGTCCTTAGTTCTATCGTATCGTAGGTCGACATAAACCTTGGCTTAATACCATCAAATTTTGCGCCTCTCGATTTTCGCGCATTAAATTTTAGCGTACCGCTTAGAAGCATAATTTTCGCCCAGCCTCCAAAGTTTTATTCTTGTTTTCACTAATTTTTGTCATTGGAGGCCTAAGACGTAAAATACTACGTGAATCTGGACATAGCTGGTAACGCTTTCCTAAAATGGATGAAAACTGGGTAAGATTAGCTAAGATGGAACCGCCAATCAAGACATTCCTCATGATAATCGCGGAAAAGTTTGACCATAAACTGCTTTCTCCAAAAACTTGTATTATTGGACAATGGCACGGGGAGTTTCGAAATTCTTACCCTATTTGACTACCCCTGCTATGACCCTTCTATTGACTATGTTTTTGGGAACCAAAAGCACAGAACATACTCAGTAAACAGACATGGACCTCTTGGGGATTTATTTTCAATATAGGAAGTAGTCGTGTCTCCCTGTTTCTCGTTTCTTCGATTTCATCGTGCATAGTTGTGTTGTTCATGGCACCCGTTCTGTTCACTTCATCAAACCAAGCTATTGGGATGACAAGTACAGTTTTAACACTATAAGTGATTTTCGTTTGAAAATTAGGCTAAAGGAAAAAGGAAAACGCGAGTGGCAGCCCCAGGTATTGGTAACGGTCATGTGGTGTGATCCGTTTTTCCTTTGGCCCCTCGTTTTTGAAGAGCTTACTTCCTCGCTGACTTTCAATAAAGTCCATTTTTAGTATATTCCCCCCTCTACTTTTACATTGCTTTTGGCGTGTAAAAAATTAGAATTTTGAGTTATTGCACTGCTGGCAGACATTTGGAACGTGATATCTCAATGACGTCATAGATTCTTGGAGTTGAGGTTCAGTCTCAGTTTCAAAACTTTCGTCAAAAAAAATTTCTTCCCATCCCATTTGTTGTTGTCTTACTTGCTGTCGACTCGGGCTGTCGTTTGCGAAATTAAATATTAAACATTTGAAACATGAATTTAGACGCTTATTATTAGAAAACAGGTATTATTCTTATTTTTGATTATGTTTTGAAGCTCAGACTTTGCACAGTGAAAAAGGATTCCTTGTTTCTCATCATCGTCCATGTTTTTGGCGACTTGACTAACGTGACGTTGGACACAAAGGTCGTGCAAGTTCCAATTTGCAAGGCCCATTAACTTCTTTTGTCTCCGTGGTGATTGGATTGAAAGAGCACACTGTTGGCCAAGATGGATATATTTCTTGCTTGTTTTGGCCTTGGTAAGATATGCATAACATTTCATACTGTCGACTGTGTAGGCCTGCTTTAGCCTATGTGTTGTGTTTCTTCTGCTTTTTATGGCTAAAGACATGATGATGCCACACGTTTTTTATTTCATAAGAAAGTTTTTTTCGGGGCAGTATTGAAAATTTCTCAGATATTTCATGTTTCCAGTCTAGTACCAAAGCTTTCTTGTGACTTTCTTAGCACAAAGTTAAGCAACATAAGTAATTGCATGCTAAAAAAATTCTCATAAAGACATAACATGCGATCACTGCCAAGTAGATGAGACCACAGAGCATTATCTAGAATGCAAAGAATATATAAAAATAACTGGATTCGAACTAGAAAAGAGTGACATAAAAAGCACAAACATGAACAAACTAAGCCAAGTAGTGAAGCACATAACGTAGATAGAAGAATACAACAAGGTGTAGGCAGGAATAATGAGATTTAAACAAAAAAAATCGTCAATTCAAGTCTTGCACTTCGTAAAATGACTGTGCTCAGTATAAGTTACTTAAGAGGACTTTGTGAAGAAACCGCAAAAGAAACCGCAAAAATGCAAGTCACACTTGTTTGGAATCAAACAGCAAACAGCGGAAGAATCAGAAAATGAACTATAAAAATCTTGAAAAAACTCAGAGAAATAAAATATCTTTCTTTTGGTGAAAATTGACCCTTGCTATTATTTGTTAATTATTTCTTAAATTTTAGTAATTTTGAGCCACGATATTCATATAAAATATTCTTATAAAAAGAAATGTGTGTAAGGCCCGTACCTGGGTGGGTACTTCATTGTTCAAATGACTAGACATGCCGCCCAGTTTTTCCAAACCCACCCATGTCTACCAATAAATCCTGTTCCTCGTGGTACCCATGTATAGAAAAAGCAATGAAGTTTTTTATCCATTTGTACCAATATCTCAAATGTTTGAACCAATTTAACGCCTGAGGCAACTCTAAATGCATCAAAAAGTCATTTGTGCTGAAAACTAAAACACACTTTTTATCAGGCTTTTCAAAACAATGCATGTCTAAAATGTAATGTATATTTTACTACCCATGTGTAGAGATTCTTTACGAAAAATCAAACCATATGTAGGGAAATTGGTGCTGAAAATGTTACCCATTTGGGCAGCACGTCTAGTGTAACGAACAATGGAAGTACCCCCTCCGGGGCCCGTATGGCAGGGCTTGATTGGGTTCAACAGAGGTGTAAATATCCACCTTAATGTTCCAGAGCTATATAAACAAAACAGCTTAGAAGGGTCTGCATTATGCTGTATATAGCTTTCTAAACATGATTGCTAACTAAGGGACTTCTGTATTCCCAAATGCCAATGTCTTAAATTGTAACAGCTCTTCATACATAACTTCAGCAGCAAAACAATGTATTTTTATAAGCAAATGTTTGATTGAATGTTTATTATTTTTTTAGTTTTGTTGTGCATCACGCAATCTGAAGCGACTCCTGTAAACCCAGAATGCCAAGGATTGCAGAATTTAGCCAATCACATGAAAGCTGTCACTGCATCAAGCGCTGTTCAAGGTTTTGGGCTTAGAAACATGAACTGTCATGTTTTCCGAAATTGCTCAGGTAATGATTGCCCTGGCTAAGGTGGACTTTATGAAGCCGCTTTTAGATAGATATCTGATTTAGATTTCAAGCAACTCCTGGTTGATAGGTTCTCCACCACTTTCAATCGAAGGAAAAGTTCAACTCTTTTAAACTTTTCCATCCACTGATTTGATCGAAATCGATTGGGGGGTCCTAATGTCTGCACTTCTACAAATTTGCCACTTGATAGATAGCTGTCAAATTTGATCGAGTCCGCAATTTTCATTTTGTGAAATGGAAACCCAGCTTGTCAGATGATTCTGCAAAAGTTGGCATCAAGGGCATTTGACCATCAGGCATTGCACTTCAATATCCAGGGAGGCCGGAGTGATCTTTAGGGCAAGGGGGGGCAGCCAGGAATGTAAGGGCAGTTGAGATAAAAAATTAGTGGGGTTTCGTGGTACACCTCTAGGAAATATTTTGTGTCCAAACCCTTTAGATTGGCTTAAAATGCAGCAAAAGTTTTTCAATGATTGTAAATAATGTTTTTATACGACAATTTTTGGCTATGTCTCCACATGTACGCATTTCGAATGGCACAATAATGGCGAAACATCGTATTTAACGTTGTAATAGTAAATTATCGTTTTACATTGAAAAGGCACTTTTGACCCCTTGCCCCCCCTTAAGAAAGGGCAGAAGGGGTGCTTTGCCCCACCCCTGCATCCCCTCTCCAGCACCCCTGTCAATATCGAATCTCTATAGAATCTTGGTAAATTCCTGTTATAGAATGCAATGCATGATAGTCAAATGCCCCTCAACACCATCTTTTGTCGAATCTGTCATCTCTTTATGTTTTAGGACTTTATGTTTATCAAATGAGTAATTTGAAAATGTATTGTTTTTTAGGCTTATGGTGCAGTGGGAACATGAAAAATGACAATTTTAATGCAAGCCTATATCTGGAGCATTGCTTAAATCCAATTAAGATTCTTTTGCATCTTAAGGTTCCTAATGAAAATGTTGATGAATGGAGAGTATTCGAGAATGGCAAGAGTGTTACATTTCAGCTACCTCCCATGCCAATTTTTGGAAGTGTTCCTCTAACAATTACACCATCTTTGTCAAGAAATAGTAGTAACATTGTGGTGAAAGTAAGTGGTTAAAATTACTATAAAACCTACATACAAGAAACCTTGGAATAAAACTTCTACGCTGATATTTGTTTTATGATGCTCATTGCATATATTTGAAGAATTTCTTACTTAGATTCTGAACAATTTCCACCTGCTTTAACAAATAACCGCTGAGTTGTACATTTATCCACTTGACTAGAGCTCCCTGTATGGTCCAGCCTGCAGTGGCGTCACCACGGGGTGGACTGGAATGGACATGTCCACCCCAGCTCTCTCAGACATTGATTTTCCAATTTGTCGAAATCCGTCATAATATTCACGGGGGCTCCGCTAGCTTTTCAGAAGAAAAAGAATGAGCCAAATTTTCCTCCAATTCCATGCATTGGTGAAAATCATCCAAACAGTACCAGGCCTACCAGTATTGTTGTTACAAGTCAACAAGCCTCTCGCAGAAACATGGTCTTTCAGTTTTGCATACAGTAGATTTCATAACTTGTCATCGTTGTTACAGATTTGTCTGTATCTATCAGTCTGTATCTTTGCTTGTTTCTATTTCACGTTAGGATGATTTAGAATGGGTGTTGTCCACCTTTTCCGAGTGTTTGGAGGGCGTGGCCTCTAAAAATTTTCCTGGGGGCTTTGCCCCCAGGCCCCCAAACAGTTTTTATCCACCCCAGTATTTTCTGCCTGGGAATGCCACTGCCAGCCTGGCACTCAAACTCATAACACAAGTGGTAATACTTGCTATTCAGTTTAATATCGCTCTTTGGGACAAAAGTTTATTTGGAACTTTAATCCTCTGAATGGTTCTGAATGATAGGAAACCTCTTTGAAAACGCACAAAATTATTCTTGCAATTATTGGCTGAAGCTTAATTTGAAATGTTTTGACTTTTCCCTGTTACTCTATCTATCATGTCATGCCAGAATGGTCACTTAGAATTTTTGCCAAGTTGATACAGCTATAACCATGATCTGTTTCAGTACATTATGTTGGTATCCGGTATACTTAGTTCTCTTATCTTCCCTTTGTTTTGTTTATTGTATATATCCTTAATTTTGGTGCTTGTCGACATGTCCCGGGCAGACGATCAAATATTGTTTTTCCAACATTTGAAGAACACTGTCAAACAAAATGTTTCACAGTTCAGTTACCTCAAAAAGCAAAACATTAGTTGTCCATGTAATGGAAGAACATTTAATAGAAAGGCATCACATCAGTCTTTATTATTGCTTGAAAAAAATTAGTGACTTTTTGTTGCTCATATCAATCCACCATGATCATATCAATCTCTCATGTTTCTCAAAGTGCCTCAGACAAATATTCCTAACCCTCATTCCATATACAGTATAAATTACACTTTAAGAGGCCACAGTGTTTGGTACATTATAGGAAAAGTACATTATAGCCAGTTTATACTGTAACTCAATCTTTTCCAAAATATTTGTAGGAACTGCCATATTCCCATTTTTGATTGTCTAATTTTCATTTCAGTTCAGAGGGTGTGCAAAACTCCTTTAACTACACAGCCCATTTGTAGAGATGCAGCAGCTACGTCAATACAAGTCTCAAGAAATACATGTCCAACTGATAAACCAGGTACTTTTATTCATTTTCCATGGGGTTTGCACAATTTGATAACAGCACAGTGCAACAATTACAATTCCAGGCCTGCCTATAGCACCATCACCTTTTTCAGATAACAAAAGACTATTGTTTAACTAATTATGTAATTGAATTGTTGCCTTTTGTTTATAGAACAATAGAATAGCAAAATAGCCCCGGTGTCTCTGAATGACAATAACTTAATGTAACAAACATTGTTTCCTACCTATATGAAAACTGTAAACAATGAAGCTTATCACTCAGAAATAGGCCAAAGCACCATGGCCTGCCTGTCGAACTCTATTGCCTAAAGTAACTAACTAACTAACTAGCTTATTTACTAACTAAATAACTAATTAACTAACAAGATAACCAACCAGCTTACTAACTAACTCACTAACTAACTAAGTAAGTAACTAACTATCTAATGAACTAACTAACTAACTAACTAACTAACTAACTAACTAACTATCTACATATCTAACTGACTACCAACAAACTTACTAACAAACAGACAAAACTAAGTAACTAGCTTACCAACTAACTAACTAACTAACTAACGAACGAACAATTGAAATAGCTGACTAAATAACTAACTAACTAAGTAACTAACTTACTAACTAACTAACTAACTGACCAACCAACTAACTAATTAACTAAGTAACTAACTAACTAAAGTAAAATAAGCTAGATTAGGAAAGTTATCACAGCTAGGAGCAAGCAAACATATTTATTTCGTAACATAGGTTCGAGTTATTGGCACAGGTATTACTACTTATGTGGACCCGTAGCCTGCGTCACAGACCATAACATACGAGGATAACCCTAGTGGACCTGCGGTTTGTGCCCCAAGGCCAATATTCTAGAAAGAATACCTTGGATACTCATTAACCAACCTCGGAAGGATGTACAGCTCTACAGCAAAGTTTTTCTGTAAGCTTGTGAAATGTGCTACCATAAAAGACAAAAGATTCGAGCCCAAAACCTCTCGTTCGTGAGCTATGAACGCCTTAACTACTTGACCACACCACCTCTTCGCCACTACCTTTTAAGGACGGAAATTTAATCATTTGACTATGTATATTGGCTTGTACGTGAATTTGTAACACTTCTTTTGATACTTTCAATTTTAGGCAGTGCTACAACCGCAAAAGAGGCTAAAGCCAGTCCAAAACCGACAATCTCTACTGATAAGCCAAAAGGACCAACGAAGAAAACTACGAATAACTCAAAGAAAAATATATCGGCGAAACCGAAAACCGAAACAACGCCGACAAAGTCGCCGAAAAGCCAACATCCAAAGACTACGCAAAAGGCTTCTTCAACTAAGATCAAATCGTCGAGTACTACAACGAAAATATCTCCAAAAACTGGGAAGATTCCAACGCCTGCTCATAAAAAACAGCACAATGGCCCGCAAAAATCAGGTAGAAATCATCATTTGTTGACATTTTGTTCTCTTTTGAATGTAGATTAACGTAATGTCCATCCGAGGTAAAGAATTTTTGAACCTTCAAACACTTGCCCTGGAACATAGATGTCACTCAAACGTTATGTAGGGCCTAAAGAGGGACCAAATAAATATTAAAATTTCGAAAAATTTTGTCATATTTATCATCCACATAGTGTTTACATAGACATACTGTGATTCTACCTTGATTTCATCAAAGCTACCCATACGCGTTCGACAAACGAGCAATAGGTCATATTAGCAATTTCTTGAGATACTTGAACCTCACAACACAATGATAAAGATCAACCCACCCGGCGTTAATATCGGTAACAAATCTATAACCAAAGTTTTTTATCAAAAATTTTATCAGAAACTAAAAAATGAACCTAGTAATTAAATAATTTTCCCAGTTTGAACACTGAAATTTCCCAGCACTTTCTAGAATATGTTTTCAACCCATTTGTCGATCGTATTTGAAAGCTTTCAAATTTTTTGCTTGTCACAAAAATATATTTCCCTGACCAATGTGAAAAGTTTCTTTGGTAGAAATTCCAAGAACCGGAGTTCTTAAATTTCTGAGAATTCGAGAGTCTTGCTTTCTTATAAAGATTTTTGTACAAGACACGTTGCTAATTTTGTAGCAGGCAGAGTGTTGCCGGTATCTGCAGGTAATCCCAGTCAAGTTGAAAAGGAGTATGTATGGTGTCATCGTTTAATCCTGGTTTAATCCTGGTTTAATCCAGCTCATTCGTCGTGTCAAAGCTAACCGAGGTCAGGATGGGAATCCAAGGACTGGTTTGTACTGAGATCCGAATGACTGGCTATAAACACATCATTTCACTTTCATGATCGAATACAAAACAGACTTTACGGAAACTAGTCAGGCCCCGTTTACACTATGCCAGTATGAAATGAATACGGAATGATTTCATGTTGGATGTGGAATTTGGTGTCCCCGTTTACAGTATGCCGGCATGAAATGAATACGATGAGCAAGGTCATCGGTTTTTGTCTAAAATCTATTGTTTCATGTCAACGTGAACAAAGAGTAATTGTTTTTCCTCTCATTCATTCAGCAAAGCGGTATCAAACTGTACCGTATTCAGGCGTTTACACTATGCCGTTGTCAGATGAAGACGGTTAGCGTATCGTATTCATTTCGTATGTCAAAACTGTGCCGGCATAGTGTAGACGCAAGGCCAAAACGGTATAGTTTCGTACTGTATTCATCTTATACCGGTATAGTGTAAACGGGGTCTCAATTTTTCCTGTTCCTGTATGTGAATGTTTCCTCTTATTTTAGTCTCCCATGGTATGCCAATTGGTTCAAAAGTTGCAATCGTGGTATCTGTTGTATTGGTGTGTCTACTTGTTGTTGGGTTGGTTGCTTACTGGCGAAAATTAAAGAGAAGAGGTCCCATGTATTACAATGATATATTTGTGAATCGAGATTCGAACTCTGGTTTCGATGATGAAGAGCCGCTGTTCGATTCTCATTTGGTATTGTAATTAAATCATCGCACAAGGTATGAGAAATTGCACTAATAATTATTTATTTGTCACCTATTGATAGATGCATTCGATAGAGCCCTGCATACACGCCTGGGGCGTTTATTTCGAATCCTAGAATTAAAGGAGACACAGAGGCGCTTGCTCCAAAATTTGAAAATAGTCATTCGCTTTAAATTTTAATTGAACCTGGAATGTTGATTATTTTCCCGGAGAAATTTAGTTTTGTGACGCTAGGCCATCACACTTTTGTGATGCAAATTTTTTGGATTAGGCTGTGGGCTCATTTTGGCCGCAATTTTTTGTCGACCTGCACAATACTTTTGCAAGGCAAGTGTATAGGATTGAAACCCTGTTTATACAACACTGGTGCAAAAGACGGCTTGCAATCGCACCGTGTAAACAGGTTTGAACAGAGATATCTGCACACTGTTATGAGATGTAGGCCACTTTATGGTTTTAATTGAAACAGCGTTCTTGAGAAGGATTGCGACTGCAAGCTATTGAGACAGTTTGTAAATATGCACAAAAATGATGCTTTGACGCAGTGGCAGATAGGGCAAGCCCAAACATCAATTTAAGAATAAAAAGTAGATAGTCTTCGAGCAGTAATTGATAGCTTAAACTTTTTTTGCTTGCTAAAATTTGTGAAGGTACCTAATTTTATTGTGCATATAATTAACAGTATAGGTGTTAATTTGTTTGCTTTCATTGCATCAATGTGCCTTTTTAAAGTTGTGTTTCAAGAGTGGGATACCGGGAAGTGTCTAAATTCTTTTGAGTTCGGAACCCCTCTCCCTCCTATTTTCTGTTCCATTGCCACTGGTAAAATCTTTCGTTGCCGTTTAAGGGCAACTTAAAGATTTTTCATCACTAAAAGATTTTCCTTAAATCAGGATTTAGGAAAATCACATTCTAGTATTTAATATTCAATATATGCAATAATTAATCAGAGAGTTTTTCCCAAATAAACAATACTGTAGTCCTAACAATTTAGATAAAGGACGCTATCTTTTTGTGGGAGCACCAGGAACACTAGATTGTGTAATGCAACGTTTCGCATGTACAATGTTTTTTTGGTATTAAACCCGATTTTATTTACGCTCTTTTATTATTTGTCGTGAATTCTATTTGTTTGTTTCCATGTTGTTTTAATTGTTGTTGATTAGTGCAATCTGTACCACCAAAGTCAAACTTGCAGTCTTTTAGCTTATTTACTGTTAGTAATCACGGTTTGTATTAGCTACTTTTACTTTTAAAATTAGCTACGCTTTTTTTTTAATAAGCAACCGCTCAATAAGCAACTAGGGCTGAACTGACTTTAACATTAAGCAACTTGAGGGCTCAATTGAATTACTGTAAGCAGCTAAGAAGTCAAACAACCATGCTTAGACGCTTTTGTGTTGTTAGGAATTCGTTTGTTCTTATGTTATACATGCTGAAATTTTTTAGCTAATGTTTTTCCACTTATTGTTTCCCAAAAGTCGTGTTGTTATTGTGGCTTAGCAGTTGATTATTTTGACCCGCGCAGTTAAGGGTGGTTGTTAGGTACAAAAAATGTTGAGCAACTTTTAAGCAACTTTGAGGACCGAAATATTTGAAATCTTAAGCAACTTTGAGGGCTGGATAAAAGTCCAGTTGCTTATTAAAAAAACAAGTGTATTTTGTTACCAGCTTTGAACATCGTGATTAAAAACTTACCATGAAGAGTGAGGAGAGTCGCCAGCTCTCTGTAATTTCATGCAAAGGGCAAAAGGAATGACGAAGTGTGGTCACATTGTGATGAAGGACTTGGGTCGCACTGCTGAAATTAGCCCTTGGCTATCCAATGGTCCCTCTGTGCTAAGCACAGAAACCCATACGTTGCAAGTCTTGCAAAGATAGTGGATAGTTAGTGTCTATATGTAATAAGTGCCTGTTGGTAGTAAGTGTCTATAGGTAGTAATTGCCTATGGGTAGTAAGTGTCTATACGTAGAAAATGTCTATAGTTAGGAAGTGTCTATAGGTAGTAAGTGCCTATAGGTAGTAAGTATCTATAATTAGGAAGTGTGTTTAGTTAGGAAGTGTCTATAGGTAGTAAGTGTCTATGGTTAGGAAGTCTCTATGGCAAGGAGGTGTCTTATGGTTAGGAAGTGTCTATAGGTAGTAAGTGCCTATAGGTAGTAAGTGCCTATAGGTAGTAAGTGCCTATAGGTAGCAAGTGTCTATAGGTAGTAAGTGTCTATAGTTAGGAAGTGTCTACAGTTAGGAAGTGTCTATAGGTAGTAAGTTTCTATGGTTAGGAAGTGTCTATAGGTAGTAAGTGCCTATAGGTAGTAAGTACCTATAGGTAGTAAAGGTAGTAAGTGTCTAGAGGTAGTAAGTGTCTGTAGATTGTAAGTGCCTATCTGTGCAAAGCATTGACGGAAAGAGGAACGAAAAATTTGATTGTATTAAGGTACTTAACGCTGTGGAAAGTGTGTGTCTAAAAGGACGATTTAATGTCCATCCGATTCGCGTCTTCACGGGCCACGGCAAATGGACCACCATTCTTGGAATTCCGTACTTCAGAAGATTCTAAAGCTTCGGGAAATTCAACACCAATGAGCTGATTGAATATACAGTTAACCATCGTCTCAAGGAGTCGAATTCCTCTCAGATGTGACCACTTGTGTCTGTCTTCTTGTTTTGCTATCGCTGTCACCGACACATTTAACTGTTGTGGGGCAAACGTTGATAGAAAACACACATTTTCATCCAAGTCCATCACTTCAAATCCAGCCATTGTCTTCTGATATCTATTATCACCAGAGATGGTTGAAAGTTAGATTTGACATCTTTTCCCTTGAACACCAAGTTCTTGTAGCAGTAAATTAGCGCAGATGATGCTGGTGATCCACTTCCCAGTAGAACATAAGTCTTTATGTCTTATATTATCTTATATTTTAGTACTTTATGTTGTGTTGTTTGTGTTTAGTTGCATTTTGCGTCAATCTTAACCCCCACCCCCCCCCCCCGTATCGCCATTAGAACAAACAAGACAAGGAATATGACCTTGAATTTTTAGCAGGATAGAGTTTTGAGGGCTTCTGTTATCAGAGTGGTTTACGGTGCTGGAAACTTATCACAATGAGGTAATTTTTTATCAGATGTTTGGACTTGATTTTTGACGTGATTTCTCGTGCTGTTGTCTTTTTTGATTATGCTTCCTGAGTCAACTTTCTATTCGTTTCAGAGTGGCCATCACATTATTGCAGAATAATTCGAAGAAGATGGGGCTCGTCATTGTATCGTTGGCCTGTATGATACTGGTTCGTGGTAAGCCTTCTCGAACACGCTAATTTTTTTTAAGAAACCTCTTATGAAACTATACAATTCCTTTTCGTGATATTTAAGAATTTCCTAAACACACTAAAGCACACTTTTTTAACAATTGTTTGATAAACGCCACAAAGATTGTTTATTCATTGTTTACCTGGGTAAGCTTACAAGGCAATTTAGCCATTCTTTTCTAATTCAATTTCGATTGGTAGGTGGTTGTATTTTATGCATTTTTATGCATGTCAATTCCCTTTAAACTTGTGTGGGCAAGGGTAGGATTCCTTACCAAGTTTGCTCAAAATATAGGCATCCAGCATTTCACAATTGGTCATCTCTGATCTGAAGCCTGGTCGAAGCGGGAACAACCGCTAGAAACACAATGCGAATGCCGTGACAAACTACAATCACGGACAAAATTGTTGAGACTATATCGAAAATGTACCTTCACATAGCTTATTGGCTCAGTTTGCCCCCCTCCCCCCAGTTCAATGTTGATAATTTCGTTAAATTTCCCACGGCATGGAGCGACCCATCATGGGGGCATAATATCTATGAAGCAAGATTTTAAAAAGAAATCAACATTGAATGGGGGAGGGGGGCAGAGACATTGACCCCCCATCAACATGACTGAGTATTTGTCTCAACATATTTTGTCCATGATTGTAGCATTCAATATCAATTGAATAGGCTATTTTTAAAATCCAAGGCCTCAGCTCAGTTGATTCACTTAAAAGTTAAAAAATTCGAAGATCTCAAAGCCTACATAGAGCGCTATTCAACTTTTTAATTATTTTAAACAATCAATCAATAATCTCAGAGTTTCGATTCTCAACACGATGCACAAATGCAGTTTTCCTGGTTCACTATCATCATACCATGCCACCGAGATAGAGAAGAGGTACCTCATCTGGGAAGAGACGCAAGACCCGAGAAGAAAATACTTTAAAGGTAACGAAGGTTATTTAGAATTAGAATTAGAAACCGAGGGGGCATTTCACTCATTGAAAAGGCGTAAGAGATTTCTGTTTTAACATAATCACAACACAATTCACAACAAAATCATTCTTGCAAGATTCCTACGAGAACAATTGAGAATTTGGCTGAGGGTGTACGAGATTCCAAGGAATTGATTGCCCTCGTTAGACACTAAGTTCTTTTTGCACATAATTTTCGAAATTCACCATTTTCGTAAGAATCGTTAAGGCTGAGAAACTAAGCTGTACTTATCTTCGAGCCTCTTCGAAACATTTGATACAGTGCATGCTTAGCGTACAATTTATGTGGTTTTAGACTGCAAATGAATGGAACCGACTTTGTAATTCTTGATTACTTACAGTAATAAAAGCATTCAACATTGAAAAGTTTCTTAATGATTTTCCCTTGGTAGTATAATTTCTTTAAATTTTCGTGCTTTCTACATGTAGGTTCCTTATAAAGTGGTTCTTTATAAAAAAAGTGTGTGGTTCAAGCAGTCCAAACGGTCCAGTCTTTTCCGTGTGACATTCGGTCACCTATGCTTGTGTTCTACTTCTTTTTATTTCTTCTTTTTAGGTCCATGCAAAATGTGGAAGTTTTCTATTTTACTACTTGTGATGTCACTGACGTCAGCATCGTCAGCCATTCTGACGTGTGGTACTTCGTCTGATGTGACCAACATCAACTCTACCATCAGAACAGATTCTACTGCGTTGACCAGCAAATTCAGTGAACTTGATACTTCATGTTTCAGTAAGAAATATTTGAATTTACATCAAGTGCCCTATTTCAATTTGTGCCTCCTTTTCACCAAAGCGATATATGCTCTAATGACTTTGTTTACACAAGATGGGGTCTTGCATCTATAGGGACTGGTTCCAATTCTGTCACACAATTACCTTTTTGAATCTGGGGCCACTTTATCTTAGGGTATTTCCAAGACTGGCAGGTTTCTGCTTTTGGATATATGTTTTGTCACTGTTTTTGAGCGTTTCGAAATCGTTTTGAAAGCTTTGCTCCCGAGAACTGGTTGTTTAAAACATTGTCAGCCTTGTCAATGTCATGGATTTTTGAACGAGGAAGCAGCAGAAAACAATAGTCTGTGCCATAAGCTCGATTTTATGTCAATCAAAACCATTGGCAGCGACTTAAACTCGTTTGTATGCTTGATAGGAAATTGCTTGAGCGAGCCTTCTGGTTAACTCTCTTTTCTTTGATAGAAATTGCACTTGGAAGGATTTCAAAGTTTACTTCAGCTCAGTCTGCAAGTTCTCGATTGGGGGTTTTATAGCTTGAGAAAAAGTGGGAATATGACGTCATGTTCCCCATTTCCCGATTCACCGTTCCTCGATTCCCCGTTTCCCCTTTACAGATAGCCGTTCTCGATAAATTTTTGCCCGATCGGTTGTAGTCTAGAATTTTAAGCACTTGAATTGAAAGCAAGTACATGTTCGCAGCTTCTAGGCTTGACTTTCTTAAGGTCATACAAGCGAATGTCTGCCAAGGTGGTGGCATTACAGGGAATTAATCCTGTTGCCAAGGCAATAAATTGCTCAAAATCGTCTAGGCCCCGCAGACGAACTTTTAATAATTTCAAATATCTAATAAAAATTAACATAGTCAATAAAAAGAACTCAAAAAAAGGAAAAATAAAATATTGTGATTGACTATACTAATAATTATTTCCTGCTCTACAGGCAAAACGAAATCTACTCTTCTGAACTTGCAAGATGCAGTAAAAGAAGGTAACAAATGCAGTTTACAGGCATCACGTTTACTCTACAAGTTAGAGCAGATGTGCAGATATCTGAAGCCGCTGAATGGGTTTGCAGCCAAATTTGATCGCGTTTTGCGATTACTGAAGTTTCTTCATAAAAATCTTGACAAGATTACGAACTTTGCTGATAACATCCCGAAAATTGGAAAACTTAGGAAAGTTATTGTTGAAAAAGTCATTCCGATGGCGCTAAACATCATGGAGAAACTGGACAAGGAGGTTCGAAAAGTCATTGACTATGAAAGAATGCTTCTGAAGTACGAGAAGAAAGCTAAATTGCTTTGGAAAATAGATAAGTATGGTAAGTTCATTATAGCTTTTGAAGTCACAGTAGCACACCCTGGCCACATTAGCACGGATCCAAGTGGATCCATAAAGTTAAAAGTAAAGTGAAGTTGCCGTTTTTGAGTCTACTACTAGCCTAGGGCTACTCAGTTGACTTTACACTTTACCCCTGGTCTGGATGCATATAGCATATAGCAGGGTATAACTACCGACCAGGTACCCATTTATACACCTGGGTAGACAGAGGCACATTTGTGTTAACAATTTGCCCAAGGTTGTTATCACTACAACCACAAATGGAAAGACCGTGGTTCGAACCCACAGCATTCTCGTTGTGAGCCTAGCACGCTAACAACTGCGCCACAGAGACCACACAAATAGCCAGATCCAGACATCCATACCCAGTCAAATACAGATAGGCTTTCCGCTTATGCATTGGACCTGCTGAATCCGTACCCATCTGGATCTGCTATGTACACTTTGGATAGGGGCATGAAAATTTCTCTTCACGAAGCCATGCTATAATGGTATGGTATTGTTGGCGCCAAAAACTTATACTCTGAATTGTGGATCTGGTTGGATCTGTTCCAGTGTTCACGCCAGCAAAAATGGTCACAGATCCAAAATTGTATTCGTACCCATTTGGATCTGGCAAGTGTAAACAAGGTCTTAAATACCTTAGATTTTCTTGGAAACCAGAAATTATTGACCGATTGGCCCCGTCGCAAAACATTGCTTATCAAATATGTTTGAAAAAGCAGAAATAAGGTTTTAAGACTGGTTTTCGTCGTCGTTGAGGGACGGCCTTTCGCAGTCCTCGCAAGAACGGAAATACATTCGTCGACGTATTTTAAAACATTAGATAAGACCTTTAGCGACTGTTTAGGACCTCAGACATGGTCGCTAAGGGTCAATGAGATCTTCAGCGACCAAGATCGACTGACAGATACCGTCAGCGACGCGAAATTTTAACGCAAGCATTCCAGCAACTGCCGTCAACTGCAAATGTCCGCAGCATACTAATCTCTTGGTAACACTAATTTCTTGGTAGCAAATTCTGCTTGTTAAGACCTATTTTGAGACGTAACCATACGGTAAAACATTACTCGTGAAGCAAGTCTCGAATTTTTACCAACAATATTTGATCGTTTAGCCAGGGACTAAGATTTGTGAATTCAAAACAATCATTTGCCCAAATTTTATGTTATCCGTGAATGCAAAAGACAGCAAAACAAAAAAGGCGAATTTCATGATAAGATTGTGATGACACTCCTTCCTGTTAGGATCAAAAGTATGCAAGTTAAGTTCTCCACTTGGACTTTCATTGCAACTGCTGAGAAATACGATAAAAGAAGTGAATAAGCCAGCGATGGTTATATTACAGACAACCCATCAAGCTCAAGGCTGCATGACACAGTATTGTCTTCGAAAAGGGGGAGGAAGCGCTTGCAGTGAATGTAGACAAGCTGAAGGACATTTTGCAACTGCGAATACAACTGTTTCCACGTGGGAAAATAAGATGGAGCAATGCCACGAGAAACTATCTGCTATAAACACGTTAATATCCAAGCTTAATGCCATCACAAGTCTGACGAAGTTGGGGGAAGCTATTTTAGACCAAATAGAGAAATTCCTAAGTCCAATTAATGACAAACTATCGAAATTTGCAAACTCTGTTGGTAAAATTGCTTCAAACCTTATGTCATGTTGTCCATGTGGACGCCCAAACACAATAGGCTGTGCTATTGAGGCCACAACGAAGGTGATAGACCTAATTTCATGCCCATTGGATGGAGTAACAAATTACCTTATTGAAAAATTCATGAGAAGCATAAAAGACTCCCTTTCGAAGATGTTTAGCACAGTTATCCCGAAGATCAGTGTTGATATGAAATTTCCACTTGGAAAGATCAGCATCAGTCTCCCACCTTTTTTACAAAATTGCCTCAGCAAAACAACATACGGAAAGCGCTTTACCATATTTTGCGCTTTCTCGACCAAGCCAATTCAGCTGGGGATCGCCGCATCTTTCGAAACCGAGAAAGCGTCCTTAGCCAGTACTTCATCTCTGAGCAGTCAGATAAAGTCTTCATGTAGCAGTGCTTTAAGTGCGCTGGGAAAATTTGGTAAAAATGTAAAAACTGCTTTGACCGTGCCGACGATCTGCTGTTTGCTATTCCTGTGGTTGGGTTTTTTGCTGCTATGACTTGTGATCCGAATTTTAAGGATCCTGATCCAGGAATAAACTACTGTCCTTGCAAGTCTCAAGATGATTCAGTTGTGAACGATAATGGAAAACAGCCCTACTGCGTTGTGTGGCATAAATCTTGGTATAAAACTTGTACCAGAACTTGTCAGGATAAGAGGTACTCCCCAGGACAAGACCCATCCGGGAAAACAAAGTTGATGTCGACGACCAAAGGCTATCCATACTGTGATAAACTGAAGTATTACTGCAGGGCTGGGAACGTTGCTGTGAAGAATGGAAGAGTGAGCTGTAAGAATACTTACACGTACCTTGGAGGATCATGCAAAATCATTCCTAAGTCAGGCTACGTTTGCCCAATATCCAAAATACACTGTGGCGTGATCTCAAAGGAAAAGCTGTATGCTGGGATTACAGATTTATAGAGTGCGCAAAGGATGATGGCAAGAGCTTCCCGATGTGTAGCTGCAGAAATAGAGACAGTGGTGGTTTTGCAAGAGGTCAGATTGTTTGTGAAGCAGGAGGGAGTAGTTCTTCAGATAACTTGGAAAGCTTAAAACAAGTCAGAAAAAGCATCAGTTGTTTTCATCCGCTTGGTAGATACTCAAATATCAAAGCTGATTGTGGTAGCAACATGCATCCTTGCGTGGTTCAAAAACCTTCCGTTGATGCCTATGAAAGGTGTTCCATGAGTAGAGCAGAGAAGTTTTGGGATGCTCATGGTAAAAAGTTTGTCATCGCTGGTGCCGTGTGTTTAGTTATTGGCGTCTTAGCAACCATTGGTAGCTTTGTTGGTGGAGCCATCCCTGCAGCTATTTCGATGATCCTTTTGACGATTGTTGGAATAGTTCTCTTAGCATGTGGCCTTGCTATTAAGACACCAGGAGACATCGCTTCCAATTACATTCAGATGGGCTCAGGGCACTAATTATCTTATTGCACTCTTATTCCTAGTTACTCAACAAAAACTTTAAACGTCACTTTTTGCAGCACCTTTCAAAGCATATTTTTTAACGAACATGCACATGATTTTAGCATATGTTTGTTTTATTGATCTAAATATTAGCAATTACAGAAAAAATATAAAAAGAAATATTTCTTGGAGCACTCATCTCTGTATTTTACTTGAAATCGTTTGTAAAGATATCAAACCCTGACATTTTAAGAAATATATAGTACAATCTCTGCCAATGCAACCTGGAGGGACATCATCAGTATAGTGGATGATGCCAATGCAACCTGGAGGGATATCATCAGTATAGTGGATGATGCCAATGCAACCTGGAGGGACATCATCAGTATAGTGGATGATGCCAATGCAACCAGGAGGGACATCGTCAGTATAGTGGATGATGCCAATGCAACCTGGAGGGATATCATCAGTATAGTGGATGATGCCAATGCAACCTGGAGGGATATCATCAGTATAGTGGATGATGCCAATGCAACCTGGAGGGACATCATCAGTATAGTGGATGATGCCAATGCAACCAGGAGGGACATCATCAGTATAGTGGATGATGCCAATGCAACCTGGAAGGATATCATCGGTATAGTGGATGATGCCAATGCAACCTGGAGGGATATCATCGGTATAGTGGATGGTGCCAATGCAACCTGGAGGGACATCATCAGTATAGTGGATGATGCCAATGCAACCTGGAGGGATATCATCAGTATAGTGGAGGGTGCCCATGCAACTTGGAGAGTTTTCGTCAGCACAGTGGAGGGGGTCAATGCTCCCTAGATGGATAGCATCAGTATAGTGGATGATGCCAATGCAACCTGGAGGGATATCATAAGTAAAGTGGAGGGTGCCCATGCAACGTGGAGAGTTATCGTCAGTACAGTGGAGGGTGTCAATGCAACTTGGAAGGATATCAAATCATTAGTGTAGTGGAGGGTGCCCATGCAATCTGGGGAGTTATCCGCACTATAGTGGAGGGTACCAATGCATTGAGAAGAGTTGTCACCAGTATAGTGGAGGGTGCCAATGCATTGAGAAGAGTTGTCACCAGTATAGTGGAGGGTGCCAATGCATTGAGAAGAGTTGTCACCAGTATAGTGGAGGGTTTTCATTCAACGTGAAAAGACGTCAGCCTTTTAGCCAGGGATCCATTTTACATTTTTGCGCCGGTCAAAGTCCAGTCGAAAACGAGAACCCATGAGCCTGGACGAGCCTTGAAGAAAGTGCACAATGCACCAACCAGAGGTGAACCCTTATCCATGCCTGACCGCTATCGTGTGACTAGTGAATATCACGTGTTATTTTATGACGTAAGAAGTTACGATTGTTGACAATGGTCTTAACTTTTCCCTTGAGGAAATTCTTCTACAGTTCTTGTGGATTTTCTTTTTGTCACCCGTGTATAAACATTTGTTTTTGATATTTTGCCTTTGTACAGTTTCATTTTACATTTTTTGACACTTGGTCACACTTTATGCCGGATTAAAATTTAAAGATATCAATTTATTTTTAGGAAATGTGGCCTATTATTGTGCTGTTAGCCTGTTCATTCCTCACTGGTAAGTTTTTCTTGATAATCTATTTACAGTATACCTTAATTTTTGCTTGAAGACTGCCCTGATAACCGAATCAACAGGCTGGACTGACCTGAATGTTAAACAACTTGAGGGCTCAATTGAATTACTGTAAGCAACCAAAAAATGAAACAAATAATTTGCAGCATTCAACATGTCAAAATACATATGTTAATGCGAAAAGATGTAACAGTCTTTTGGTACTGGTCTGGTACGTACACTATTTTTTTAATAAGCATCTTGACTTTCGTCCAGCCCTCAAAGTTGCTTAAAATTTTAGACATTTCAGCCCTCAAAGTTGCTTCAACGTTGCTTAACAATTTTTGTACCTACTAACCACCCCTGACTTCGCAGGTCAAAATCGTCATCTGTTAGGCCTACAACATGACTTTTGGGAGACAGTAAGTGGGAAAATGTTAGCTAACGAACTTCAACATGCAAAACATAAGAACGAAGAACAATTTCCTAACACAAGAAAGAGAATAAGCTTGGTTGTTTGACTTCTTAGTTGCTTACAGTAATTCAATTGAGCCCTCGAGTTGCTTAATGTTGAGGTCAGTTCAGCCCTAGTTGCTTATTGAGCGGTTGCTTATTATAAAAAAGAGTGTAATGTATTTCCACTTCCTGTCTCCCAAAGTCTGGTATTGTAGGCCTAACTGAGCTTGAGACAAAAATGTCAACTTTAGAGCAATTTTTAGGGTCGAAATGTCAAATAATTTTAAGAAATTTTGAGGTCCAAACAAAGGTCCAGTAGCCGGTTTTTGGGCTTTCCTGCTGTTGTAACTTACTTTAAATAATTAATTAATTACACTTTAGCTTAACGACGCTCCCAGTGTCTGTAGCATGTCAGTATTTGTTGAATTGAATTGAATTGTTCTAGGTCAAGTATATTTAAACATTCTTGATGTAACATGTCATATCAAACAAAGAAACGACGAAGGGCCTATTGTCCGACCTCTGCTTCAGTGGTTGGTCAGGTATCACGCATGTGCCAGTCCACGACCCAATTGGTTGGAGGAAGAATCTTGTGAAACAGTATTTGAAGCCTGTTTCAAATTATTGCTAATATTGAAATATTTTCGTCGCCTCGTCTGTATTCTGCTTGATATGGATTTTGTGATTTTTTCTTGTTTGATCTGTAGATTTTTGCTGTTTTTCGAATCAATCACAGTACGCAAGAAAATACTACAACATCAAACAACATAACATACAACAGTTGCGCTTATTCACCACAGTACTTAAAAAATACCACCACAGTGTGCAAAAAATATCCCCATAGTAGTGCGTTTCCACCACAGTCAGTATATAGCTTGCTATTTATCGTTGAGCATTATTTTCCCTTTTTATCCTTATTTACCTTCTCCTTCGCAGTGGTCTTATATTAGAAGCTGGAAAAGGAGGAATTGCCCTTTTCCTTTCATTTTTGAATGCGTCCTCCTGTTTAATTCTTATTCTTCTTTAAAAAGAGAATTTTGTCTGTTTTCAGGTTCTTTTTCTGTGGCAACTAATAAACAGTCAAATCGCCAATGTGCTTCATACCACTTCAAATGCAGTGATTTAGAATGTATTCCAAGCGTTTGGAAATGTGATGGTGAAAGGGACTGTCAAGATGGCAGCGATGAAGTTGGCTGCAGTAAGTCTATTTTTGCGTAAAGTATTTTGAAACGCATCAGGATCCATTTCCATTGCTCCTCGATTCTTCTCTTTGATTTCTCCTCGATTTTTCTCTTTGATGTCTCATCGATTCTTCTCTTTATGTCTCATCGATTCTTCTCTTTGATTTCTCCTTGATTCTTTCCTTTTGATTCCTCCTCGATTCTTCTCTTTGATTTCTCCTCAATCCTTCTCTGTGATGTCTCCTCGATTGTTCTCTTTGATTTCTCCTCGATTCTTCTCTTCGATGTCTCCTCGATTCTTTTCTTCGATGTCTCCTTGATTCTTCTCTTCGCTGTCTCCTCGATTCTTCCTTTTGATTTCTCCTTGATCCTTCTCTTTAATTTCTCCTCGATCCTTCTCTTTGATTTCTCCTCCGTCCTTCTCTTTGATTCCTCCTCGATTCTTCTCTTTGATTTCTCCTCGATTCCTCTCTTTAATTTCTCCTCCATCCTTCTCTTTGATTTCTCCTCGATTCTTCTCTTTAATTTCTCCTCCATCCTTCTCTTTGATTTCTCCTCGATTCTGCTCTTTGATTCCTCCTCGATCCTTCTCTTTAATTTCTCCTCCATCCTTCTCTTTGATTTCTCCTCCATCCTTCTCTTTGATTCCTCCTCGATTCTTCTCTTTGATTTCTCCTCCATCCTTCTCTTTAATTTCTCCTCCATCCTTCTCTTTGATTCCTCCTCGATCCTTCTCTTTGATTTCTCCTCCATCCTTCTCTTTGGTTTCTCCTCCATCCTTCTCTTTGATTCCTCCTCGATTCTTCTCTTTGATTTCTCCTCCATCTTTCTCTTTAATTTCTCCTCCATCCTTCTCTTTGATTTCTCCTCCATCCTTCTCTTAATTTCTCCTCCATCCTTCTCTTTGATTTCTCCTCGATTCTGCTCTTTGATTCCTCCTCGATTCTTCTCTTTGATTTCTCCTCGATCCTTATCTTTGATTTCTCCTCGATTCTTCTCTTTGATGTCTCCTCGATTCTTCTCTTTGATGTCTCCTCAATTCTTTTTTTCGATGTCTTCTAGATTCTTCTTTTCGATGTCTCCTTGATTCTTTTTTTTGATGTCTCCTCGATTCTTTTTTTTTGATGTCTCCTCAATTCTTTTTTTCGATGTCTTCTAGATTCTTCTTTTCGATGTCTCCTCGATTCTTTTTTGATGTCTCCTCGATTCTTTTCTTTGATGTCTCCTTGATTCTTCTCTTCGATGTCTCCTCAATTCTTTTCTTCGATGTCTCCTCGATTCTTCTTTTCGATTTCTCCTTGATTCTTCTCTTTGATGTGATTCTTTGTGAAGATCTGGAATAAGAAGAGATATTTGAAGTCAAAATACCGGGGCTAAGGCTCTAAGAGATATTTGTGGAGAATTATTACCGATATGAGATATTCTGTGGGGCCTCATATGTTTAACACCTTATAATTTTGCCTTTCTTACAGATATTGGTAAGCAGTGTGAGTCGTACAACTTTGAGTGTGGAAATGGTCGATGCATTCCAAAATTGTGGGTATGTGATGGACAGAACGACTGCGGAGACGCAAGCGATGAAGAATGCGGTAAGGAAAGCAGGTTTTCTTTCGTAATGTTTGTTTGCGCTGACAGCCTTTGGAACTCCGTAAAACAACCTTCGTATTAATGTGAAAATTTTTGAGTAAGAAACTTGGTTTTTAAGGGAATAAGGGTTATGCTGACATCACTTTATAATGCATTACCTTATGAACAACGCCAGGAAAAAACAACATTTTTGACGCAATTTTTGTTAGCCAACACAACGAACAATCAAATATGCACTTCGAAAAGCACAACTCAGCTTAAACAATGTTATTATATGTGTTTTTATTCAGTGTTCAGTATGTTGTCGGTCTAATTCCATCGTCTTTTGAACCCTTGCCTTCAACTGGGCAATTGTTGTATCAATACATCCTTGCTGCAACTTATCCCAGTATGAGATAATCTTAAATGACATGAAATTTAATGCAGCATATTGGTATAAAAAATAGATATGCAACTCATCCTATTACCCACAAGATATATTGCATACAGTAAAAATAATGACACAGTTTTATTGGCCTTGAATATACATTTCCTTAATAGAATAAGTTTCTTAAGCGTGCTACGTTTTTGGAACACCTTGTTTCTACAACTACACAGCTAAGTAAACGTGTAAGAAGCCCCGGGGGGGGGGGGTACTTCAATGTGTCCATGATTAGACGTGAATCTGGACTTTGACAAAAGGACCCATTTGTATGATAAGATTTTCAAGGATTTCTGACCCATTTGCATGAAAATCGGGAAATTTCAAGCCCTTGTGTATGAATTTGGTTGATTTTAAAACCCTTTTACAGTGCTAGAATTGACGAAAAGTCTCGCAAAATAGAATCTGACGGCGATTCTTTGCAATCAATGTGACCGAGCTCTGTTGTTGCTGCTAATTCATCGTTTCGAAAGCAAAAACACAGTAGAAAGGTTGTCAGCCACTTTGCGTAAATCATTATGGGACCTATTAGTAACAAAATCCTAAAATACCAACCCATCAACCAGAATTGAGCAGAATATCAGACCCATGTGTAGAGCCCAATAAAATAGAATTAAGTTTTTAAGGATCAACAAAGTTTTTAAGGATCAACAAAGTACCGACTTTAACCATGCTTACTTTTTTCTCTATTTAAGCCAAACCAACTTGCAAAACGACAGAATTTCAGTGTGGAAATGGCACTTGCATTCATAAGAAATGGGTATGTGATGGTGAAAATGATTGTGGAGACTCGAGTGATGAAAAAAATTGCAGTAAGGAGATTATTTTTTTATGAAGTCAGCATCCTTTTTGCTTGCACTTTTTACATCGCTTGTAAGAATTTGTTGCTCTTTAAAGTCTTAAGCCTTGGCCAAACGTCACCAACATGAAAATTCAATTTCTTTTCAATTACACGTTTTTTTATAAGGAACACCTCTGTAAGGAACTCGAGGCTGACAATTCCCAAAAAATCAACGAATTTTAAGGAACTGTCGAGGCTCAGATGAAAAACTAGGTATAAATTTTTTCAAGAACAAGACTATTTGTACAGAAAAATAACAGAATAACACTATATTTCCCATCGTTCTGCCAAAGAAAACTCCATTTATATTTAAAGTTAGAAAATGAAGCAAATTTATATGAATTTCTTGTAAAAATTAATATTCAAACATATGTCATAACAAGGAACAATATAAGGAACTTCAGCCTCATTTTGTCGAAAAATTAAGGAACTAAGCCTCAACTCAGACCAAAGGTTCCTTATAAAAAAAACGTGCATATTAGAAAACTCCCATTTATGACTAAATAAAAACAAAGTGAATTTTCAAGCACCAAAAAGTATCTACTTTAATCATTTTTCATGTTTTCTCTATCAAAGCCAAACCAACTTGTAAAACGACAGAATTTCAGTGTGGAGATGGCACTTGCATTCATAAGATATGGGTATGTGATGGTGCAAATGATTGTGGGGACTCAAGTGATGAAAAAAATTGCAGTAAGACACTTATTTTTCATTATGAAATCAACATGTTTGTTGCTAGCACATTTTGCATCAATTTTTGTTTCTCTTTCCCTTGGCAAAAAATCGCCAACATTACATCCAGCATTACCCTACAAACTTGTTTTTGCATGTTGGCTAATAACAAGCCAACATCTGCTGCCTCCGGTGGCCAAAGGAAGCCAATATTTTGAAACGTTGGGTAATATTTTATCCTAACCAATCTACGACCAACTTCACCCAGCAATACTTTGGCTCACCCCACCAAATGGCCAAACGTTGCAAATATTTCCGGCAATGTCCGGTGACATGTTGGCTACGTTTTGCTGGGGCATCATTCATGGCAGAATGAGCTATATCAGAAGTAAGCTTAATTTTACTCATGAAACTTGCTTGCAATGGGGTAGCGAGGTGAATTTCAAAACGAGGAGAGTTTCAAATGAGGCAAGATTCAAAATGAGGGAGATTCAAAACGTTTATAAATCATGCTAGAAGGCGTCGGGGGTTGGAATTAAACTTTTGAGAGCCTTCTTCTTCTTCTTCTTCAATCCATAGCCTCAGGAGGCCGTTGGTTCACGCATGAGCCAACACACTTCCTGCATCCCTCTCTATCTTCGGCACGATGGTAAAGTCGCACTTCATTCAGTGATGTTCATTGCTTGATGTCGTCCACCCACACTCTTTTCGGCCGTCCTCTATTTCTGCTGCCTTCCACTTTTCCCTGAATGATGCTTTTTGTTATGCCATATTTTCTTATTTCGTGTCCAAAAAAACTCAATTTCCTTTTTTTAATGGTGTCTATTAGATGTTCAACTTTCTGCCCATTCATCTTGTCTTTTAGTTTCTGCCATACTTCTTCGTTTGTCATTCTCATTCTCCATGTTATCCCCGGCAATCTTCTGTAGCACTTCATTTCAAATACATTCACCTTCTTTGTTATCTTCTCTGTCATTGTCCAGCTTTCGCATCCATAGAGCACCTCTCAGTTTTGAATTCTAAGGAACCAACTAAGGAACTGTCAGTAAAAAACTAGAAAGATTGAATGTAATTGAATATTACGTGGCCCAAAACCTCTCCTAGCGAATTTCGGTTTTAAAAATATGTTGTTAATTTGGATTTTACTAAAACAGATAATGATGCCACCTTAAAAATAAAAAGCAGTGGGGGACCTGATAAGAGTTTTGTGTGTGGACAATTGATTTGCGCAGGAGGATGGCAATTTGGCCCTGAGAGTGTCTTTCAACAGAAGCCCAGGAAGGAAGTCCTTATAAGTGAATAGATCTTTCCTGAAAAACGTAAATTTTATTGCACTAAACTGAACCAGCAAGATCGACGGAGAAATGGATATCTATGGATTTTAAACTGTTTTTATCGCACAGTTTTATTTGATTTTGTTGTTTTTAAGCCAAAAGTTGTTACAAGGACCATTTCCAGTGCAGCGATGGACAATGTGTTTCACAAAGATGGGTTTGTGATGGTGACAATGACTGCAAAGATGGAAGCGATGAAAAGACTCAGGACTGCAGTAAGATCTCCAAGTACTAATTTTTGTATACTGACAACTGATACATGTATGTACGAAACAGGGCCGGATTGGCTCGCTAGGACTCAACGAATTGGGAGTGTAGCTCGGTATTTTTCCGACTAAATGAGTGTGGTCTTTTAGAGATGGGTGTTGCTTGGCTGTTGTCCTTTCCTTGGTGAACATCTTTTCGGTTCCTATTTTTGCACGCAACCGTTAGGCCAGGAATACTATGCATGCATCAAATACGTCAGATGGGACATCATAGAGATGAGGAACATAATGCAAGACGAGAAATTTTGAAAATATAAACTTAAGATTGTTGTTCTTTAATAAATGAATGAACAACAATATTATTTATGCTGTTGCCAATATCTAATAACGTTTACCGCTACGGGCAGCAAGGTTATTACCCGTTATGTTATGTTATTATGTCATGTTATGTCTTGTTGTGTGCTGGAATGTTGATAAACTTTGTTATATATGTATTATGTGGATTATATTATGTGTAATGTATGTAATTTTATGTTTTTTGTTATAAGCTATGTGTTATTTTGTTATTTTGTGTTTTTTATGTTAAATTTGTTATGTTTTGTTATGCTATATATGTTGTGTTTTGTTATATGTTGTGTTGTGCTATGTGTTCTGCTATATGTTGTGTTTTGTTATATGTTACCTCAAGCAAATGTTTATCTTTCGATTTTATTTGATGTTTTAGACCTAGCTAAATGCAAGGAAAACGAGTTTGAGTGTATGAATGGACAATGTATTCCACAAAGATGGTTTTGTGATGGCATTATTGACTGTAAAGACTCAAGCGATGAAAACGCTAATAGCTGCAGTAAGATCTTTATAGTATACGTCTTAACAGTGTATTTTAAGGATATTTCAGTTGTTTGAAAGTGCTCTGTCGTCGTGGTGTAATCCAGCTGACTCATGGTGTTAGGAGCTCAGTGTGGTCAGGGTTCGAGCCCCAGCTACGGTAACATCACAGCCAGGGTTGAGGTCTCGATTAGTAAACCTACTACTGAGATCCTAGTGACTGGTGCTAAATACATCATTTGACCTTCACCTTCAGTCGTGGGGAAAAACACAATGTCGTATTCTGACCATAAGCTGGGAACGAGGGCTTGTTTTACTAGTCGCTTCTGTTCCTTAGAAACACATATAATCTAAAAGACAGTTAATAAACTGATGTTTCTGGCCTGCATCAGTCTATTACCTTTCCGATTTTGGAGCTCCTATAGGACCTAGGCCCTTGCGGAATTTCCCTGTTAATGGCTGAAATTTACTCCAAAACTTGCTTATGAATTCCCTAACTCCTGCAATCAAAATATCGAGCTTTCTTTTCTTTTACCTGACTTCACTCTGACGATGTAATCTTCTTAATTCTGACAACGAGCCGTTGGTTTCTGCTCCTCCACCTCCACCATCTCGACATCTCGCTACAACTACCATTTTGAGCGATCTCAATTCAGTGTTAGTCTCGGTTTCACGAGCGATAACTGGGACTCAGGAATTATATCTAAGCTGTATTAGTGTCGTGGTGTTTGAGTACTCAGATAATAAGTCTAAAGTCTAATCAAACCATACAAAGGAACGACTCTGAAAATCGCACGCAGCTACTTCCAGTGCCGGACTAATAATCCCATCATCTCTCTTTACTTAGGCAAGGTTGAGGCAACCTGCAAGGTGAGTGAATTCAAGTGCACGAATAATAATACATGTATTCCTAAAAGCTGGGTTTGTGATGGAAACAACGACTGTGGAGACTCGAGCGATGAAATGCAAAATTGCAGTAAGACTTAAGTCATTTCTTACGTTTTCTAATTCACTCTTATAAGAGCTACAGTTGACATCCGCTATCTCGAACTCTAAAGGGACACTGGAATTTGTTCGAGATAGCGAATGTTCGAAATATCGGATGCCCCATAAAAATATAAAAAATTGTAATTTTTAAGTCAGAAAAGGAACCCCTATTAACATGCAGGGTTACTGATCTCAAATTTCATCAAACAAATCTGGTATTTTTTACATAGGAGTCAAAGCTCATCTGCTTTCATCCCTGAGATTCAATTGAGATAATGGCGATGCAGCACATCTCGAAAGAGAAAAGTTTCATCTATTGTATACATGAGCAGCATATCACTTAGCTGCTGCCATTCCCGCTCCGCTAGGCAAACTTATACATATTTTCAGCCTGTCTCTTTATCCAGTTCAGCAAAAAATTTAGCAAACTTCGAGACAAAAAGCAGGTTTTCCTCCATGGGAAATCGAAAATGGTTCGAGACAGCGAAAGTTCGAGATAACGAGGTTCGAGATAGCGGATGATTTTTCTATACAAACCCTTATACCAAAACAGGGGGAAATGGAAAATCGTTCGAGATAGCGAATGTTCGAGATCACGGGGTTCGAGATAGCGGATGATTTTTCTATACAAACCCTTCTACCAAAACGAGGGGAAATGGAAAATCGTTCGAGACAGCGAATGTTCGAGATAACGGGTTCGAGATGGCGGATGATTTTTCTATACAAACCCTTCTACCAAAACGAGGGGAAATGGAAAATCGTTCGAGACAGCGAATGTTCGAGATAGCGGGCAGTCGAGATAGCAGATGTCAACTGTATATTGCTGTACGAATACACAGCAAATTGGTAGCAGGATAGGATTCATTGATCTATAAACATTGCAAGCCTTTTGTAAATTATTTTTTCAGTTTTTATATTGCTAATTAAATTAGAGTTTTGTAAATTGAATAGGCTTGCGCATGTCATTTGCCACAGTGCTTATGTCGACATGTCAGTTTCAATAAATTCCAAAAAATTACCGATTAGCTTTCGACAATTAGGCCTGACTGTGTGCGATGTCCACATAAGCCTGGCTTACGTTTCCAGTCTAGATGTAGACCTGGCACGTTTTTTTGCAAGGCAGTTCAAATTCGACTTAACGACAAGAATTTGATCAATATTTGATAACAATGTGTAGAATCGCAATACGATCCTTCATCGGTGAAAGTTTGTAGGTTACAATACCACTAGAAAACTGAAATGGCTATCAGTAGGGCACTGCTCAAGAGCAATAAAAGGGGGCATGCCAAAAGCTGTGGCTAAACTAGGGGACATGTCGCGCGCGAAAATTTGCTCGGTTTGTCTCCTAGAATAGCTTAACATGCGAGTGACAAGCGAACAATATTTCCCGCGAGTCGCGGAGACAAGAAAGGATCCTATTGTCTGCCAGATACATTTCGTGTCTCTCGCTACAAATTTTGTCAAAGCTGCAAAAATTTCGAGTAAGCTTATCTGGGAGACATCGAGGGGACATCAATGTCACGCCCGACAATGTGTCATAGTTACACCGGGCCTTCAGATTCAGCAGAAAAGTGGGGATACGTGCATGTCCCGGTCCATCGGCACTACGCAACTTTCAATTTTAGTTGCATTTTTAGGTCTTTTTCCACAAGATGAATTTTAGCATTCTTAATTTTGATTTTATTCCTTTCCAGCCACTGCTAAAGCCACTTGCAAATCAAACGAATTCCAGTGTGAAAATGGTGAATGCATAAGAAAGATTTATGTATGTGATGGAGACAACGATTGCGCAGATGCAAGCGATGAAAAGAAAAACTGCGGTAAATATTCTTATACTTATTTCACGTAGAAGAGCAAGATCTATTTTAAATAGGGAAGACGTAACTAAGAACCAGACTATGGTTCGAGTAAACACCTTAATCAAATTTACACGTTTTTTATAAGAAAATGGTTTATAAGAAAGTAGTGCTCAAAGTCTCAAAAATGGAAGAAAGTTCAATAGTGGATTCTTGAAACTTAAGAAAGTTTTGTTTCATACTTTCACTCCTAATGTTCTGTATGTTATTTTCGCTCTTCTGTTCAGTCGTTCATTTTGCTATTAAACGAGTCTAATGATTATTTTCTTTGAAAAACGTGGTATTTGTGCGATGTATGCAGTGCCTTAAACTGTGCATTCTTAGAAATACTGCATTCCAAAATTTTCGCTAAGGAAGTCACAAGAAAGTTTTGGTACTGAAAACATGAAATATCTAAGAAAGTTCCAATACTGGCCCAAAAAAAACTTTCTTCTAAAAAAACGTGTATGCATAAAAAGTGACCCTAATAAACTCAGCTAAACTTAGACCTACAGTATGCATTTCGAACTAGACTTATTACCTGGGCCGTAGTTATTGCTATGAGTTGGACGCTCAAACCGCGACTTATGTATGAACAAACAGTGAGAAAAATGGCCTGCAATTCGCTTTCTCGATTTCATCATTTCATCATCTCACTTTTCAATATGACAAGCCAAACCATTAGACTGATTACCTGAGTCGTAGTTTCGCTATTGAATTGAATTGATGGACGCTCAAACTACGACTCATAAACTTTCACTGAGAAAACTGGCCTGAAATTTCCTGCCTCGATTCCATTATTTTGTGCAGTGAAAATGTGGCGACCCCCCGACAAAAATCTCTCTCATCTCACTTTTTGACTCGGCCAAGTCAAAAAGAAAGATCTCGAAATAGCTTCGCCGAAATAAAGGCGAAGGTTACAAAAAGCCACTCTGACTTTTAGTTGCCTATAGTTTTATCCTGTTTTTGCTGAAATAAGTACACCAGTTTTCAATTTAAAAAAGTTACAGTTGTACTGTTAGTTTGCAACTGCTATATTTATATATATCTATTTATCAATCAATTCACCTGGTAACTGCAGCAATGAGCATCAGAACCCTCGGAGTCAAATAAATAACAACAAAGTTTCAAGTTGTAATTTTCACATAAAACATGAATTCCAACGCATACCTATGTAACAGTTTTAAGATAATTATTTTATTGTAAATGAAGTAAAGAAGGGCAATGCTATCTTTTCTAAAAACAAGTCAGTTAAAAGTTAACTCACGAATACCGAACCTTTCAAATTTTATTCAGCTTTCTGCCTCTCTCTGCTTTACCTAGGTATCTATTTCATGTTCTAGTACAGACATTAAAGGGATGGAGATATTTACAGATAAAAAACTTAGTTAAGTTTAATGTGCTTACCGTTTTTTGATGAGCAAAGTCCGCATTTTCTCAAAATTATAAAGTTGAGCAAACAGCTTCAACTTCAAAATGAAACTTGAATTTATACAGTATTGCTGAATAAAATTTCGTTTTCCCTAAAAGTTTCCAAAAAATTTATCTGCAAATTGTTCTGCGATACTTCAAATGCTGCCGAACCAAGTTCAAAAATATTATCTGTTGCAGTTGTTTCGTTGTTTGCTAGTCCTTTCAATTTTTCTTTCCTTGCTGCGTTACCATGAATACAAATCCAAATTCAAGTCTTCGCGAAAAACTCTTCTTCACTTCTTGCTTGAACACACAGCCAAATTTCAGCAGAAAGCATCCCAAACTTTCTGATTTCAAAAGCCATTCTGGAAGACTCCCATTTTTTATTTCAGATTTCGGAAAAAATTAACTTTGTTGTTTGTGCGAAGCTGTGAAGAAGTTGTCCCTCCATTTTACCGACCTAAGACCTGATGTTATCCTGGGGGGTCACACTTTCAGAAAAATAAATGAAAAATATCACGTGAAAGATCGATGTGGGTGAATAAGCCAATCAGAATGCGTTATTTGAAATGCTGCTCTCTGATTGGTAACCCAAAAAGTTGGGGTGGCAGGCCAGTTTTTTCGCTTAAAGTTTATGAGTCCCAGTTTGAGCGATCTCCTTTTAGTGCTAGCCTCGGTCTCATGAGCGATAACTGGGACTCAGGTAATCAGTCTACCAAACCATGTTGTTTTGTTTGTTTCAATCTAGACATACTAAAATGCACTTTGGGTGCATGGGGTACTCTTAATCACCACAAACCAATATGGCATGGCCTGCTTCTGCCACAACTTCATAGACAGTGTTACACTCTTTTTTTATAAGAACCAGGAAATTTTGATCGAGGCTCGCTATTCTTAAATTTTTGCCGTTTTTGAGCCTGAAATGTTCTTAATCTGTTCTTAATTCCTTGGTTACTAAGAAAGCTTTATTTTTCAATGAACGTCTGGGGTGGTACTAGGTTTGTGCAAAAATGCAGCACTCTTGTCTATTTCCTTGTTTGCTTGCTTTTTACGTTCAGTCTGACTGTCTTACTTACATACTTAGATGGTATTCTTACGGCTTTTGAAAAGGCCAGCCTCAGCTTCTTCTTAAATTGTTCTTAGAATCTGGGCAAATTCCAGGCTCGTGTTATTATAAAATTGTTTAAAAAACAAGAGTGTAATTTTTAGGCCAGTTGAATACGACCTTACATTGGATTAGAACCTAGAATGCATGATCAGCTGTCTGACTTGAAGATTTACTCGACGATTTCATCGAGCTCTTTAGCTCAATAGAAACGTCGTAGGCTGTCTGTTTCAGTCATCATTTACTCTAGGTTCGAAGCCAATACATGGTATGCCACTCGTGGAAAAATCTACAGTACACTTTTTTTCTTAATAAACAACTGGTCAGTAAACAACTAAGCGCTGAGATTTGCTCAAATTTTTGGTTGAAATCCCTATTTTTATACAATACATCTTTGCAAACTTGCCAATTACAATGAACAGCATGAAAGGAGCCAGAAAAAGAGTTTTTAGGGGGTACCCAGTTATTCTGTGAGGGCTGAAAGACCAGCTACGTTAAGCAACTTCGAGGGCTGGACCGGTAGCCAAGTTGCTTATTAAAAAAAGTGTATCCTGGTGTTTGCTGTTCTTAAAAACTACATAGAAAATAGCACAGGTATGGTATCAGCGCTTTTAATCGTCAATGCGAAATACATCAAGGTGTTCTTCTTTTTCCTATCAGGTGTCCCATGCAAAGCACATGAATTTCAATGTGACACGGGGAAATGCATCCCCAGAGGATGGCATTGTAATGGCCAGCGAGACTGTGATGATAATTCGGATGAAACTAATTGTGGTGAGTTAAAGTTTCGGTAAAACTTAAAGCAATAGAAGCTCAGGGATAACTTATCCAATTAAAGTAATGTTGTCCATTTAATCGTTTACTTCTTTTTTTATAAGAAATTAATAAATTAGCCCAGTACTGAAAGTTTCTGAAAGTGACCAAATTTTGAGTGCCGAAAGTTTCTCACGAGCTGCAAGTATCTATTTTGGCCACATATTTATCTGAATTATGGTTCAAACCAATTTATCGATCGTATTTGAATACTTGTGGCTTTCTACTTTGTCTCTCTGTCACAAAAGCACGAAACACGGGTAATAAAAGAAATATCTCGCAGATTGAGGTGAATAGTGTTCTTTGGAAAGCATTTTCCAGTACATACTGGAGTTTCTAAAATTTTAGGCCATTCCTGAGTTTCTTATAAAATGTTTCTGTCACAAAAAAACGTGTGTACATACCCTAAACCTTCTTTGAAATGCATTGCTTATTGATATGGTACTTGGTACTGCCATAGTCTTAGGTATCCTATTTCTTTTGGGGAGGGGGACAAGATCTGATTTGAACGGGGGAGATAGCGGGGTGAGGTAAGTGGGGGAGATTGGAAGTTCACTCTTCGAAACTCTGGACAAACTCTTCCTTCTTGAATTGTAGAAGAGCTAAAGAACTATCAGTAACAACGTCAATATGGAGCTGTTTTCAAAGTAGTAGATGTAATCAAATTGTACGTGTATCTAACTGAATTTTCGTTTTTAATGTTGCCAAAACAGAAAATGGTACAAGCTAGTACACGAAGGATCAAGGGCATTGGAAAATTTCCGAAAAATTAATCAGGAAAGATGGCAATTTAGGCATCTAAGAGTAGTCTATAATAAAATGACCAATGAGTAGCGCATTCAGTGATCTTAGTTTGATTTGCAGTTTTCAATTGCAGAAAATAATCCATGTTCGCAGTTTGGACTCTGTCATCAAATTTGTTCGAGAGAAAATGGAACTCACAAATGTACGTGTGGGTCAGGATACAATCTTGCTTCAGATAACAAAACATGCAAAGCAAAAGGTATAAGTTTGAATATTCTTTAATTTTAATAAACAACTTGACTTTCGTCCACCCCTCAAAGTTGCTTAAAATTCTAGACATTTCAGTCCTCAAAGTTGCTTAAACGTTGCTTAACATTTTTGTACCTACTAACCATCCCTGGCTTTGCGGGTCAAAATCGTCATCTGTTAGGCCTACAACATGACTTTTGGGAGACAGTAAGTGGAAAAACGTTAGCTAACGAACTTCAACATGCAAAACATAAGAACGAAGAACAATTTCCTAGCACAAGAAAGAGAATAAGCTTGGTTGTTTGACTTCTTAGTTGCTTACAGTAATTCAATTGAGACCTCAACTTGCTTAATGTTAAGGTCAGTTCTGCCCTAGTTGCTTATTGAGCGGTTGCTTATAAAAAGAAGTGTATTCTTTAATTTTCGTAAATGTGTAGGGTAAAATGGCGAGCAATTTTTATTAACACACTCTTTTTTTGAAAAGAAACTTTTGCTTCGAGCTGAGGCTTGAGTTACTTGTTGTTTGCCAGAATGAGGCTCAGAGTTCCTTATGCTATTAATTGACATCAATTTTTTTGTAATTAATTCAGTTGAACGAACTTTGAGTCGACCATAGACAATGATTTGGCAAATTCATCGAAAAATTTATCCAATTTTTGGTGAGCGGGAGCTCTTATTTTCACAGCAGCAGTGTGGATTCGAATATACCATTTTGCAGCAATATCATTGCAAACGTTTTTTTTCAAATTTTTGTTCCGTTCCTTACACCGCAAAATCCAGTGGATCCGTATTGTATCCTTGATCTGTATTAGTTTTGAGGATTGATTTCCACTTGAAGGCATTCTTATCTGTTAATACGGGACCTGCTCTAAATTTCCTGCCCGAAACTAGTGCAGAAAGGGGTCCCGTTTGCACGAGACCTTGTGGCTCCTTAGGTTTTTGACTCAGCTGCAACTATTATGTGGAAAAGGCCAGCTAACCTGGCTGGGTTGACCCACTGTGGAAAAGCAAACTCGGCAAGGCGGATTGGCTCGCTTCATGTAATTTTAATATGTTTTTATGAAGGATTTGACCAAACGAGCCTCAAACGAGCACACTGAGCCACAAACGAGCTAAAGGCTGCCAGTAGTAGTTAGGGATTCTTGTAAGGGGTCCTCGATTAGGTAAGTCCAGCCCGAAATGGAAACATGGGAATACATTTCAGCGTTCCCAAACTAGTACGGATACATGATTTGAACAATACGGATCCAATAGGTCCCGCGTAAACGGTGGGCCTATCTGCTCTACCATTTCAAACTGCTCTGAGTGGACGTGTGGAGTGGAACCGTGAAGAGTGGAACCAGACCCTTCTAAACGCAATGACTGTCTGTACGCAAACTGGAATAACAACTTTAAACTCGTCAGTAATAATGGTTTCGTCTAAAAGGAGGCCAAAGAGTTCCCAATTAAGTTTGGGTTTAAGAGCTTAACACTACGTATCCAAAGTATGGTGTAAACTGGAGGCCTGTCTGTACTGCTTTGGGAACATATCGCTTTGGACCCGCTTCTATGTAAACGGGAACAGGCACAAGAGTTACCAAATATATATCTGCCAAAGCTCGGGTTACAAACCTGATCACATCAGTCACTATTTCCCAGATATTTTCATTGTTTTCTTAACTATTTCTTTTCATTATCTAGGCGCTGCTGCTCGTTTGATATTCTCCAGTCGATACCAGATTAGAAGCTACAGTCTAAGTGGCTCCGATCGCCGTATTATTGCTTCTGGTTTAAAAGGTGCCATTGCCGTTGATTTTGATGTTGCAAATAATTATGTATACTGGACTGACGTAGCAAAAGGAGTTATACGGCGTGCCAAGCTTGATAATGATAGTACAGAGGTTGTGATGAAGGATTTAAAAACTCCCGATGGGTTAGCTGTGGACTGGATTGGGAAGAAAATATACTGGACTGATACAGGTTTGAAGAAAATTTCAGTTGCTGAATTAGAGGGCTCACTTAGCACGGAATTGCTAAATATATCAGATGATGGTGAACCAAGAGATATTGCTTGTGATCCTAATGAAGGGTGGGTAGTGTATTATTGTTCTTTACACCTTCTTGAATTATACTCTAGCTTGCGCAATTATTTGGTATAGTTGTTGTTTTGCTAAGTTAATGCTTTGTCCAACTTCATAGAGTTTGCTTTTTGGTGTGCGCTTAACCAAGGGAGTGCGGAGTATGAAAAACCCAGATGAGAGATGCAATGAACCAGTGGACTTTTACAGTCATCTGCTTGCATTTCTATGTCATAATCGCCCCGGTCGTTCATTCCTAGTAAAGGTGAAGGTGAAATGGTGTTTTAGCGCCAGTCACTAGGATCTCAGTAGTAGGTTAGCTAATTGAGACCTCGACCCTGGCCGTGACGCTACCGTGAGTGGGCTCGAACCCTGACCACACTGAGCTTCTGACACTACGAGTCAGCTGGATTACACCACGACGCCACAGCACCTTCATTCCTCACCAAGATTTTTTATTCCTTTCTTTATACCCTTGTTTTCGGAGTGGGAAAATTATGGAAAACTTAATAAGCGCCACGAATTTATTTGAAACTGGAGAGAGAACTTCCTTTCTGTAGCTGTTGGCCGCAAAATTGACCACTTTTCTGCGCCAAATTTTATTGCAACTACATCTTTCCCGAAAACCTCATTGTTTTCTTACAACCAATTATTGGAAAATAAGGTAGTTTCATTTCACGATCCTCCTAGTGTCTTGTCACGCTGTCTGTCTTCTCAAACCTGTGCCCTATGGCTGTGTACGCCAGCTGAAGCCTAGACGCTCTATCCACTGAGCGTCCTTGCGACAGGCTCTCCACTTCTCCACGAACCGTTATCATAAATATCAGCAGAACAGACAACCATAGCTTCATATACGGGCTGCCAGGAATTCCCGAACTAGGGTTAGACTGTCGTTGTCAACTAGTGCTAGAAAGGGTGATGCTGCTTAGTGTGTTTGGCTTCTGCCTGTGCGGATATTGATTGACAAATTGAGTGACTGGTACGAGAAGGACTTCCAGAGAGATCTGTCCTGGTCGCGTCTTTGTCCTTAATTTTCTCTTGTATTCCTGATCCCTAGACCGACCACATCAGTACCACTACTTCGCAAGCTCGATGTTTTTTTTAAGTAGTAAGTCTACCTTATCCTACCAAGACAAAGTCTCAACTCTTACATCCTTCTAGTCTTGCTTATTGTCGATCGTTACGAGTAATGCAAAACTTTGATTCCGTACTTGAGAACATTAATTCACTCGACTGTATTCGTATATTGTATTAACCATCTATAAACACTATTTTCAGATACCTCTACTGGACTAATTGGGGAACGAAACCTGCAATAGAGCGAATTTCAATGGATGGCGACTCATCAACAAGACAACAGCTTGTTACAACTGACATTAGTTGGCCTAATGGACTGACTTTAGAATTGGCAGAAAACAAGATGTACTGGATCGATGCAAAACTAAAGAGACTAGAAGTTGCTAACATGGATGGTACAAATCGATTGTTGCTTACAAGATCTGGAATTAATTTCCCTTTTGCTTTGACTGGTTTTGAGGATTATCTGTATTGGACAGACTGGAAGACCGAGGCAATATACAAGGCAAACAAATTCAACAGACCTTTCAAAATTGCAAGACTTTTTACTACAATTGGATCACCAATGGGATTGAAAGTGTGGCACCCACTTTTACAGCCATCTGGCAAGTATAGTCTTCGAATTATCTTCTTTGTTCAATTTTCCTGTCTGAAGGAGGGGGGGGGATAAATTATCGCAACTTAACATATCCCCTGCCTCAGCAAGAGGATGTTTTACACCATTTACGCCAAGAGAAAACACATAGGGTATAGGTTGCTACCGCAGCCCCTCTCTTTGGCAATATAGGGATAGCTATCCCTTGACCTTATGCCTCTTAAGCTTAAAGCTTTAGACATGAAAATTTGTTTATTTTTTAAACGATTATGACCAGCTGGAGATACAAATTTATGAACTGTTATCTTCGTAAATGCATTGGAAACAGCCGTAGGCTACGGTTTTAAGCGCCTGTTACTCTATACCCTGCGACACAGATTTATGAGACAAATAATAGCTTTTGCAAGGCAAAATTTTGCTAAAACTGGTTGCGTAAAGTTGACTATAATAGTTTTAGCTGCCCCACAGCTGAATGCAACATTTCAGCTGCGGGTGGGCCAGAAATGTTCCTACAAAAGCTAGAGCATTCAAAATAGGGGTTTGAATTATGCCGAGGGGTAAGGGCGTTCGGAGCTGGATCGATAGTTCGTGGGTTTGATCAATTTCGGGGCCACCCTTAACAAACCTGTTGCCCATCCTTCCGATATCGGTAATTACCTAAGTACCAGGACACTTGTTCCGGAGTATTAATTTGGAACACAAGCTCCCTGTCCACATCAGCTGTATATCTGCCAAAAGCCCCAAGCTCTTTGCCAAATTTTCCTCCTGTATAGCTTAATTGCATGATGTATTGTGTTTTGATCAATAGGTAAGAACTCTTGTGGCAGCAACAATGGTGGTTGCAGTCATCTCTGCTTGATTTCATCAAAGAGAAACAAGCCCTTCTCTTGCAAGTGTCCTCGAGGTATGTATCTCCAAGGTAACCAGAAAAATTGCAGTGGTACCCTTGTGACACCGAATCCTAAATCATAACTTGTGAGTATCAGTCGTGTTGCACCATTTTTTAATTTTTATATGAACTTTTTTATCGTTCTCACTTGGAAACATTTTTTATATTTGAAATAGAGTTGCTAGGATTTTCTATTAGCATCTGTATTTGCATTTGTATTAGATTAGCATTGGAACTAATATATAAACGTAAAGGACATTTTTCTTTAAGAAATGAATGTTGCTTTATGAAACATCGTTTGATGGCAGGCTAAGTTCTATCCGTGGAGTCTTCTTGAGTGGGTCTCCTTCCCACAGCTAGTTTGTGTGGCGATAAAAACGCTAGGTCACGAAAGGAGAAATGACCGATTTTGCGTTACGTTATTGCCTTGGAAACATTTTTCAATGAGTTGTGATTGTTTAGCTAGAACTAATTCCCAGGAGGATGCTCTTCCATGCTGCGGGTTGGTTGTTGTTTTTGCTGTATTTTGGCGCGAAATTCTGCTTTCTGAAGCAAAGAAGCATCAGCAACAACAGAAACAATAGCAGCTTCTGTCATGGCAAGACAACAGACCTGCAAGCTCATCGCTAAGCGAAAAATTTGTTTGTACTGTGAAAAGCAATCGGACTTCCAAAAAACATCCATTGACACAAAACATGATGTTGTTCTGTTCGTGCCGAATCATATAGACTAAGGTACTGGTACTACTACTTTTGGTACCACGTTCCACCCTCTTTTTCAGTATTCGATACCACCATGTGCTAACCCTTTGGTACCCTGTCACCCCTCTCAGAAAACAGATTTATTAGGATTTTTGATAGGAAATTTTATGAATTGGGAGGAGGATTGACTGCTCTCTTTATCGGGTTAATGTTGGTGGTTTAGTTGTTTCGGATCTCCAGAGCTGTATAACGCATTTTGCTAGGCTACCTAGGACCCCCAACCGAAAGGGGCTCAAAAAATGTTCTCGTACTGTGTGCTGTTTAGCCATAGGCCATCCCTAATACCCTTACTAACCCTGCTAGCACAACACTGGTATCACCCATTCTATGTTTCCCGTTACCCATTACCCCCTCATGGAGTTCACTACATAAGGGCCTACTTGCTAAATTCCTACGGGTCCTAGTGTCTCCGTTATATACGCCACTGGATCTTCATTGCGATTTCAAAATGAGTATATACTTGCAGCGTTGTTTCAGAACATAAGTATTAATTTTCCCTGGTGGTATGTAATCTATTTCCATTGCATTTTTATGGGAGGAAGTTCAGTCGGTAGGGCATTGGTGCACAATGGCCAAGGCCACGTACTGTATTTGAGACCTTTACTTGTCCTACCCTCCGTGCGTCTCTAAAAATTTCTTCATGTTCAAAATGTTACGAGGATACGAATCTATCGTGTTAGTGCTGCATGTCTCAGAGGACACGTTACATACATGTGATTCTTTCGGCAAAGTGATACAAAGTCTAATTTGTTGGATAAAATACTTTAATACCTTCGTTAGTATCAGGTTTATACTCTTAGAATTCTCGTGGCAAGATAAGAAGTACTAATCACTTTGGTAAGAATCTCTTCTTTTCCTTCTAGAAATTCCTCGGGATAATAAGCGTCGACGCTATTGATTCTTTTTTTAGTTGATTTTAGATTCTGCCACATTTAGTTGGTTGGTATCACATGATTTTTCTATGACGTCATAGAATGACTCGGTTTTCCTCTTCGGGGCGTGTTCTTGACCGCCAACGCCTTCCAAATTTTGAAAAGCGAAAGCTTCAAAATCAAAACCCATGATTTTCAAAATGAAAAACAGGACATTTGCGAGTTTTCGTGCCAAAATTCTTTTTTGCTTCGTCCCCAGACCCATTCTTGGAATGCCTCCTGGCAACTGGTAAAATTGCACTCTCCTTGGAACGTAAACCGAGAATTATGACGTGACTACTACTCCCAGGTTGCATTGCGGCCGCGCGCGCCTATGACGTAATTAGGAAAAAGGCCTATTATGTCCAATACTGAGATTTAGGGTCAAGATACCAAAATTTTTGCAAGTCACTTTCTAGCAATGTTATTCTTCGTTCCATGATTTTTTTTACTTTAGGCAACCAAAACATTGTTTAGTTTTATGGAAAAGGTCACAGGAACTGATCAGTGGAAAGCTAAAGGCCTTAGCCGTCGCTCTTCTCATGCGCCGAACCTAATGCAATTAAGTTCATATGTGGAGCGACTTTGGAGCGCCTGCAAATTAAACGTCGCATCCACGCTTGAATTCGAGACGAACGTAACAGGCTGTATCCTAGCTTCACCTTGTCGTTCATATTGTCTGTTTTCCGGATTGGTTTGCTTGGGCAATGATTTTGACTGGTGCTAGTTATAAAAATGGCCTTCTAAATCGTTTTTACGATATACTAGAAATTCGGTCATATGCACTCACATTTTTGTAAAAGTTTCAGATTTGGAGTACTAAAAAGTTTTACAAGAGTGTCTTTGACACCCTATCCAGTCTTGCAAAGCTCGAGGCTCGAATTCTGTCGATATGCCAGCAATTTCACTTTACCAGCTCAAACATAGCTCAGATAAAGTCACATATGCCTGCACTGGCAACCGACGAGTAAAAATTTAAGAATGATGATGAATCATATTCATGATTTAAATCAGAATCTTACTGTTTAGTTAAATTCCACTTTCAAAAAATTCAAACGACAATGATTTGTTGCTATGATCAATCCACGTGGAAAACACGCGGTCAAGATGATCTTTGTACCTTTGTACCCGTGTGAATAAACTTTGTCGCTACCAGTCTACCTGATCAAACAACTTTAAACTTAAATTATTTTGCGATTGTCCTTAAGTTTACTTTAATCATTTATACGATATCTTTCATTTTTTTTATTAGTTTTGCATTACTGTTTCGTGTCTAGACTTTGAGGTCTAAAACGCACTCACACAGGACAGGTTATATATAATAAAAAACTTTTCCGCCCTTAGCTGTAGCATTTACCTAATAAGATCCGAACACCAGTTTCGCTATAGTGCCGTTAGATTGTCATTTCTGTCTTAATGATATTTATGCATTTCTCGCCGCATCTTGGTATAAATTCTGCCTTAGTCAGTTGTTCTGTTGTCTGTTTATGACGTTCTATGATCTGAGGATTGTCAGCGAAAAAATCTTTTTGCATGACCAAAGTTTCCGCTCTTTCTCGTCATCTTAATTTCTTTCCATCAAGCTGTTACAGCACAGTTTAGGCCCATGTGAGACCACCTTATACAGTAGACTTGGATTCCATGAGCTACCTCTCATCAAACCAAGACTATCTGTAAACTGTGTTACTGTGATCATTCAAAATGGTACCCTTGCTATAAAAGAACCTGGGTTTCGGGGGAATTTGCCCTGCTGCACTGAATTTCTGGTGGGCATTGAAAGGGAAAATTCTTTGAACGAACTACTAAGTGGTCACACCTGACATGTCCCTTCGATGCCTCCCTGTTTAGCCACCTCGGAAACTTTGTGTAGCGAGAGACATGCAAATGTTTCTGGGAGACAACAGAAATATTACATGTCTCCGTGACGTTGGGGACATGTTGCTTACTTTTCACTCCCATGTTTAGCCATCCTTGGAGTCGTGCCGAATACAATGTTGCGCGCGACATGTCTCCTTGTTTAGCCATAGCTTTACAGCTAATAAGACCTGTATTACCTCAACTGCAACCGACTAGACTAACATCCTTAGGAAGCATACCCTGGTTACTTGTTTACCGATCTTGGACGAATGAACAGCTGAATTGATTGTTGGCTGATAGTTCTTGATTCTAACGACGGCAAGATTTAGGCCCAAGCAGGTAGCACTCAAGGAATACGAGACTCAGTGCCTAAACCACTAAGCCCTGCCACTGCTCGCCCATTTGAAGTTGCCACTTAGCTTACCAAACGTCTCTGAAAAATGTTTATTCCTGTTAATGCTTAGCCTCTGAAAATTCATTATAAGAAAATGATGTGACGCTGCTAACCCCTGATGATCTTTGCAGTTTAATTTGTTTTCCTAAGTACACCACTGATTTCATACGAAAACAAACGCATGATAAGTTAAGCTGCTGTGTGGAAGAAAATACTCTACGTTACTTACGATTGTACCCTAACCTTAATGTACGTTGTTGTGTATGAACGCAACGGGTCATCTTTATCAGTTCGAAGTTCCATTGAAAGCAAACTGTAGGATAGATACTGGAAGACTTGATGCCATTTCATTATGACACTGATCTAAATCTCATACGAGATTAATCTCTACAAGAATAAAGCCAGGAACAAATGGTTAATGCAAATGGTTTTTAAGATAAGAAACGTTGGTTCTTATTGTCTGTACATCAGAGCCTAGCAGGTGCTTTGGCAGAATATTTCAATTATGTTCTATTTTCTTTTCGTTCTTCAGAAATTGTAGAAATACAGAAGGTGGGGTGCACTAATGCTACTACAACGAGTTACCTATCTACTACAACCACTACCACTACCATTAGCACTACTACTACTACTACTACTACTACTACTACTACTACTACTACTACTACTACTACTACTACTACTACTACTACTACTACTACTACTACTACTACTACTACTACTACTACTACTACTACTACTACTACTACTACTACTACTACTACTACTACTACTACTACTACTACCACTACTACTACTACTACTACTACTACTACTACTACTACTACTACTACTACTACTACTACTACTACTACTACTACTACTACTACTACTACTACTACACTACTACTACTACTACTATGTATTATGTACTGCTACTACGTAATACTACTGCAACTGCAACTACTTCCACCACTATACTGACTTTGGGCTTGGGCCATATTAGTTGGTTAAGAAGTAATAGGCAAAAAGACAAGGGACGGCAGGGTAATTAATGTGCTCCAGAGGTATTTTGAGGGCAATCTGGTATGGCAATTCCACTGACGTACAAACATTGGTACAAACGCTCAACTTGACAGGGTTCTTGTCTTGTTGTTTTGTCCTGACGGGAAAAGAAAATTTGCTCAAAGGATGTTACCCTCAGTCTGGAAGTCGTGGCCAAACCAAATTTTTTCAATTCATGAAAATGAAGTATCCCCTGAGCAAATCCCTCAAGCTGAGAGTTTCAGGTAATGGGAAAATTTTAATCTAAAGCTTGTACACAAAGATTCACAAAGCTTGAAAACTTTAGCAGCGGGCAAGTGAGTAAGGAATGTTTTGGTTTGGAAAATACCTGGTGTTTTTATTGGTCAGCCTCCGTTGGTTATTATTTATATAGACGAAGTGGCGTGTAATCTATCCCAACATGCAACCTTCTAATTAGATTTCCTAGAGTAGCGGGAACAGGTTGTGAATGAACATCCTGCCCAAATTGGGTTAAGACATACAACTAGCATTTTGTAGCATCTCCAAGGGGGTCTTTGGTCTGACCGGCTTTTTGAATTCGCACTTTCTCTACATGTCTTTCTGTCCTTGATTCTAATCGCTTAGTGAAGTAGCGACCTCACTTTTGAAACATGCATCTAGCATCTTGCTGATAAGAAAGTGTCTGGATAGGATGTGCTGTGTCTAAACTCAGTACGATTCAACAGAATCTATCATTGCTGACGTTTAAGATGCCAGTTGAATGCAATTGTGATTTGAACCTGTGTTTTAGGAATGAGGGATGAGGTCATCTGGACTACGTTCAAGTGTAGGGCGTGTAGGATGTTGGCCTATTATAGGGGTCCAGAAGCCTCGAAACCGCGAAAAAATATGCTCAAAGCCGCAATCCATAATCAAAATAATCACAGCCGCAGCCGATCTACATTGCTCGTGGACATATAATAACGGCTCCCATAGCTTGTCAATTGACATTTAGCCGGTCGCTTGTTCGCTTGATCGCTTGGTTACTTTTCCTCTTCGTTTTCTAGCGCCACAGAGGTCTCGAGCCCTCTTCACGCGCATTCCTTGTGAAACTTTAAATGTATGTGTAGCCTTTTTTCGCTTTTAGCCGCAGCCGCATGCATCATGCCGTAAACCGATGTCAATGCACATCAAAAAACGCAAGACGAAACTTATTCTGAGGCCGCAAACCGTAGAAAACGCACAGCAAAAGCTGTAATTCGCACGCAAAGTAGGGGTCGAACACTTGAAGCCGCAAACCTATAATAGGCCCCTTGTAGGATGTGGTAATCAGTAGCTGGTGGTAATTGTAGAAGTAGCAAAAGTATCAGTATCCTACTAATATTTTAGAAAATATTGCCGTGCGCTCCTCTTCTTTGTTACGCAACTGAAAAACGGATTACGGTATATAGACTATATTCAAATTAGACTGATTACCTGAGTCCTAGTTATCGCTCATGAGACCGAGGCTAGCACTAGAAGGAGATCGCTCGAACTGGTAGCTTGAGCGTCCAGCAATTCAATTCAATTGCGAAACTACGACTCAGGTAATCAGTCTATCTTCAAATATTCAACGAAAATCATGGCGAGGGAGGCACGGGAGCTGGAGGGTGGCAGCTCTCCTAACTTTGAAATAATCTTTCAAAATAAGCCGTAGTTGGGCAAATTTTCATTAAAATTGGACAAAGGATTGGACAGGCCCCCTAGGTCTTAGGTTTCATCTTAATGTTATGTTGAAGGTGCTGTGGCGTCGTAGTCTAAGTTAGCTTTTGGTGTCAGGTGCTCGTTGAGGTCGGATTTGGGCCCCAGCCACGGTAGCGTCACAGCAAGGGCTAAGTCCTTGTTAGTTCGGCTGAGATCCTAGCGAATGGATTTGAAAACATCATTTTACCTTTCCCTCTGACTATAATGACATAATATAATGTCCTTCTATTGAGTGACGAGCATTTTGGAGCATTATTCATCTGGATTGAAGGAGGAGACTCAGAAGACTTCAGCTAGATTATTACTGTGAGCCTTTCTTGGGACTGTGAAAACAGCCCGTTATGATTTCTTTGCTCGCTACATCCTTTCTCTTTGTTCTCCTTCTCTGTTTATCCGCATGTCTTCAATTGCTGTCTAATGAAAAGAGATTTCTGGGTCAATGCGGTTGTAGGATGTGGGCAAAGTAATCGCTGGGTCACGAATCTGCAGAAACATTCTAGTGGTGCATTGAAGAAAGCTCATAAAGAGGCAGGAAATACCTGTAACCATCTAGCAAACTGCTTAATCGCAAATTTCCCACTTGATCTAAGTTTAATTTGACAAGGTGGATCGAAAGCCGATTGGAGCTTCTTTGGGGCGTGGTCTCTAAGTCACGTGATTGACGACGTCGTTTTTACCCGTTCGAAAAAATCAAAAATCGACATTTCCTCATTTCAATGGTATCATTCGATAGGAAATGAAACGCCGAGAAAAAAATTCTTAAAGAGCCTGAGCTATCAGACGGACGTTTTAGAAATTAAACGCTGTAGAAGGTGTCGCAGCGATTGAGTTCCGATGCGAGAAAATAATGGCTTAAAGCACTAAAGCTTCGAGCCATAGTAACAGCATCAAATTTTAACGTTAAGAACATTAGATAGTAACAGAATAATGCAATAGAATGAATATTAAGTCATGTTGGGTTAGTGTGTAGAGCTTTTATATGATGAACTTTTCCTTCAGAGAAACCAATCCTTGTCAGAATCGTCACTGGAATGAAAGTCTGATACTTACCATTCACTTTCGTTATCAGTCATAAGTTCAGTTTGTAGTTCATCGGTTGCAGAGTCTCCCTGCATGCATTCTATTTCATCAACATTGTCATTGTCCTCATATCTCTAAACCTTCACAAGGAACAATTGGTTTGGGTCTCTTTCTCGCATTCCTTTTCTTTCTTCTTTGCGGGCTCGGCAAATCCTCACTTTTAGATGCTTCAGAAACTTGCGGGTTAGCTTTCTTATTTCTCGTCATTCTGCTTGCAAATAAGGTGGCAACTTCGTTCAAGTAAACCAATGAGACATCTAACAATCTTGCTCTTCATTCCTTTTCCATCCTTCTTCTTCTTATTCTTCGTCATTTGCAACAAATGACATCTGTACCAGCAATGTGCTTGAAAATGTCAACAGGAAGCTGCTTGCAGCACTGAATTGGGATCAGGAGGAATTCTCGACGACGTCTTTGTTATCATTTCTTTATAAATGCGTATTCTTGTCTCCACATATGACTTCTTTTTTTCCGTTGTAGCTACATAGTCACTCTAATGAACTCTTTCTTATTCTCTACATCCAGCAATTTCAGTTTTTTTTCGTTGCCCAGACCGAACTAATGATTCTCTTTATCTGGTTTTTTTAGTAGCTTTTTCAAGATCTTTATTTGCCAGTTCTGAAGAAATACGATGTTCTATCGAAGGTAAGGCGAGTAGTGAAGCGTGATAATTCAGCGCCACTTCCAAATGTTTTAATTCAGTGCCATTTCAGTGGTGCTTAATCTGAAGAGCGACAGATACCCATTCCACGATTAGAAGAAAAAACTGCAAACTTTGCAACAACTACACATCTTTCTTCTGCTAATATTGCGTGAATGACAAGACGTGTGTCAGCCTCTTGATCATTGCATCGGAACATTGCTGTAACATCATTTCTGTTTGCAACATGTTTGATACACTGAAATAATTATAGAAGGCAAATGTAGATTCTGCTTATGAAGATTGAAAATCAGTTGGATGAATTGCTGCTTGTCTTTCTTATTATGCAAATATAAAAATTCCTGCCACTGTGCACCTTGCACCAAGCATGTGGCAATGAAATACCAGCATTACCACATTTTCTCCTGGTACCATATCTTTAATGCTTCTCGACATGTAATTTTCGTTTATCATTGCAACACTTGCAGGCATTGAATCTTTTTGTTGTTGCGAAAACCGGAGAAGATTGCCAATCCTTTATCTGTTTGTTGTTTCGACTTCAAGAGACCGTAGTGACATACCTTTTCACATTGACGCAGCATGCCTGCTGTCGTTGCAATCGACAAATGGAACTTCGCGAACGGGAATTCTTCAAAACTTTTTCCATGCTTATATTTGCTACGATTGTTCCAACTGTCTGGCAGTCTTCTTTTAGAAAATCATCGTCATCTCATAATCTTCATAAATTTCCAGTCCGATCTATTCAACTGGTTCTATCCATTATATCTATGGATCTACTCCATATGCATCCAATTTCAATTTTTTGACATGATCTGCGTGCCTTTGTCCTTTTCCGTCATTTCCTTGTGCTCTCAAGAGGTCTTAAGCTGCAGTTACCTTCTCATATTAGACTTAAGCAGAATAGGAATGTGTTTTGCTTTTACCAATGTATTAACTGCATCTATGCAATCTATATTGGTGCTGGATCCTTCTCAAAATGGGCCTGCTTTTTTCTTAAATTATTTGTTGAAGAGCTTGGTATACTAGGTCAACGCGTATATTTGTGAATTCATATCCTGTCAGACTCGCACCAAATACCTTGTTCATGTCTAGATATGAAGGATGCTCCTCAATTTTTGTTTGTTGCCAGTAAATGTGTTGGTAACAGCAGTACTTGGCATGATTGGTATGTGTGTGAAACTAGGCATTGCGGTGAGAAAACGTCATTGCTGCCGGCGCACGAGGGTGCGCGATCACACCGCAATGCCTAGTTTCGCATAGGATGGTCAATGCAAATGCTCTGCATTTCAGACGTAGCTCAGCTTGAAGGTTGATGCCCCATTGCTTTACTTGAAGGCAATTACCACCTTATTTGCAAGCAGAATGACGAGAAATAGGAAAGCTTACACTCATTTTCAAGCACAATGCTGGTACAGATGTCATTGTTGTAAATACCATCAATATGACGAAGAAGAAGGATGGAAAAGGAATGAAGAGCAAGATTGTTAGATGTCTCATTGGTTTACTTGAACGAAGTTGCCACCTTATTTGCAAGCAGAATGACGAGAACTAAGAAAGCTAACCCGCAAGTTTCTGAAGCATCTAAAAGTGAGGATTTGCCGAGCCCGCAAAGAGAAAGAAAAGGAATGCGAGAAAGAGACTTAAACCAATTGTTCCTTGTGAACGTTTAAGAGATACCAATGAGGGCAATGACGATGTTGATGAAATAAAATGCATGTAAGACGACTCTGCAACCGATAAACTACAAACTGAAGCTATGACTGATAATGAAAGCCAATCGGAAGTATCGGACTTTCCTTCCAGTGACGATTCTGAGGAAGACTGGTTCTTTTGAAGGCAAGGTTCACCATATAAAAGCTCTAAACACTAACCCGACATGACTTAATATTCATTCTATTGCATTATTCTGTTGCTGTTTAATGTTCTTAATGTTAAAATTTGATGCTGCTATTATGGCTCAAAGCTTTAATGCTTTGAGCCATTATTTTCTTGAATCGGAACTCAATCGCGGCGGCACCTTCTACAGCGTTTAATTCATAAACCGTGCGTCTGATAGCCAAGGTCTTTTAGAATGTTTTTCTCGGCGCTCCATTTCCTATCGAATGGTACCCTTGAAATGGGGAAATATCGATTTTTGATTTTTTCGAACCAGTAAAAATGACGTCATCGATCACGTGACTTAGAGACCACGCCCAAAAAAGCGCCAAACGGCTTTCGATCCGCCTTGTCAAATTAAATTCAGATCAAGTGAAAAATTTGTGATTAGGCAGTTTGCTAGATGGTTAGAGGTATTTCCCTGCCTAACATGTTTCTTGCTTTTTAAAAAGCTGTTGTTCTTCAAATTAGGTGACAATTGCTTCGAAAAGGGGCGCACATGTAAAAATGTCACATAGTCACAATTATTGATAGTTTACCTGTTTTCTAGAGAGGAGAACAGGATAGCGCCAATAAGATTTTAATTTTTCTAGCTTCACAAAGCCTTGTTATGTTCTTAGCATGTTTTAATTTTTCAGCCTCTGAAGCCTTATGTTCTTATATACTTTTTTCTTATAAAAAAACGTGTAATTTTATAAGGACCCCGATCGTAACATTTCAAGACAATATAGGGTCTGTCAAGTACAGTATATATTTTTTTGTAATTCAAACTTTTGAGATAAAGCTGTTTCGCATACGCAAAGTTTGTAAAATGAGAAAATAACCAAATGTATGGACAAAGTTGTAGTAGCCCAAAGTTCAGAGAAAAATTCTAAGTTGTTGAACAGGCCCGGTACCAATGTCATCATAGGGTTGTCTCCGCCCCTACAAGAATCGACACATCTTTTTGGTGCAGTAAATGAAATGCTTAGTGAACGTACTGCTGAGATCCTAGCAACTCGCGCTAAAACACCATTTCACCTTCACCTTGCTTAATTTTTGAAATTTTTCTATTAAGGCATGACAATTGACTTAATGCTTACACACGAGCAACAGCAAGCATGTTAAGGAAGAACAGCAGCATCCGCATTTTGAGGTAATCGTTTTAATAATGACAATGATGTTCGTTGATAATGATAATATCAAGATAATAGTACTCGGGATAGTAGCATTAATGAAAATAATATTTTGGGTATAAGCACAATACCAAAAGTAATAGTAGCATTTATCCGTGTATCGGATTCTATTTAGGCCAAATCTAATATAATGGGAGAATTTATTATGGGCTTTGGGGAGGTTGGAGTGGTCATTATTTATGACCCGAGTGGGGGTCGAAGAGAAAGTATTTCACAAATTTTTTGTCTAAAATTTTCTTTACCCCATCACTAAAAAGCAGAAAAAATAACTCAACCCTCAATATGTTCAAGGTATTTTTTGGTACCCACTCAAGGCAACGAATATTTTTCAGTTATCCCACCATTTTCTCTTCAGCGCCCACCCAGTCATAAATAATAACCGGTCCTTTAGAGTTATGATATGGTTGTGCTCTTGCATAGAGTACAGTATAATTGAAAAAAAATTATGTAACTAAATACTATAGATCGAAGACAAGACTTGGCGTGCTACAGCAACCATGAAACATGCATGCCAGATAAAGCCAAATAACCTGACGGAAAAGCGAAAACACGCTATTATATTTCCGTAAAACATGTTATTTTGTAAACGTTAGATAACCCGTGCCAGCCCCGCCCGTTGCACTTGTTGTCCAATTCTGTTTGTAATTTATTGGTCTTCGTTTATTCCCGAGCTGCCTTATTTCATAAGTTAATATCCCTCTGGAGATTTTTATTGCAGGAATTTTGGCAAAAAGGCATCAAAATTCAACAAATAGGAAGCATCGAGGGATTTCACGCAGCAAATAATTGCCATGCACTTTCATAGAAAATTTCATCATTCCTTGATTCTGATTGGCTCCTTTTTAACAGGGGGGAGAATTCACGTGAAAGAGAATGCTTGGGTGGATTTAATTATTAATTAGTAAACGTTCAAAGATTTAGTCTACCTGTTTCATCCACAGTTAAGTTTTCTGAAGATACTGGAAAGTCGACATTGAAGAGACATTTTCGTCTACTGGACTGGACTGAATACTTCTTCAAGAACTGTTCTAATTTTATCACTTCGGTTTCGACAGACAACAACGCAATTCCCATTCAACAAGAGGCTTTCAACAATAAAATACTGTATATATTTTGTTCGAAGACATGTCACGCGTGGCAGTGCTACTGGCGTTTTTGTATCTTATTGGTAAGTATTTTATTTCAAGATTAATTCATCTTTCATCTTGTGTCGAAATGTTTTTCAACTTGAATGAAACTTGAACACTTCAAAACATAATTTATTTTACGCGCGTTTGCTATAAATTACAAATTTTTACTATTTTTTCTTCACGTGCGTGAGTTGCAGGTTCCTTTTTAGGCCTGTCCTTTTACAGAAACGCAACAAAAGAAACAAACTTGGTTTTTTAAACTACAGCTTTTCTGAACCTAAATTCTTACTATCAACACTTAACTTTAATTTTTCATTGAGACTTTCAGTTTATACCTATTTATTTCACTGTTTGGCCCACGCCATGTTTTGCCTTAGGGAAATTGACTGTGTTTCGCATAGATAAGATAGATAGGTAGCTTTTAAAACATTAAAAACGCCGTTAGATATGGCTGTGATATTACAGCGTGTCACAGTCAGATCCGTCTCTCTCTTTCCTATCTGTGGATGGAAAGGCAAAGCTTTAAACGTTCATGGATATTGGATAACTCTTTGCCCTTCTCGCTGCTTTCGCAAGTTTTTTTCGTATGAAGGATAGAAAGTCTTGAAAATAGCACGGAATCTATAAGCCGTCCCACAGCAAAATACATATTTAACTTTTAGAGACAGTTTCACTTTATTTGCTAATTCAGCTTGCTTATTTCGTATTATCAACCCAAACACAACACATTTTACGAAACATAACTCCGCTAAAGTTGACTTAGGATTGTTTTGACTAGGCCCATCCTGTGAAAGGAATTGTCGACAATGGAAGGTCAATGAACATGAAACTACCTTTAAGAAGATATCTTATACATGATTAATTGCATTTATTGCTTTATTTTTCCTCAATACACGCTTACATGCCTTGGCACACGAAAAGCCGGTTTTTCAAAAGCAATTCTACGTACTTTTGACAATGCGGAGAGTTTGTATTTACCCGTAACCTGCCCTCGCTTAAACCGCCGTAAACCCGGCCTTTTGTATGAGCAAACTTAATGGAATTCTAAAATCTTTAATTCCTTGACATGGCACCAAAGGCAGTCCAGAATACACGATTAAATCTTTGTTTTCTTTTATATCAGCAAAAGTTTCTTTGTTGTCTAGATTTTTCCCGCGCTTTCGTAGTTCATTCATCCATTCATAACATGCGTAAATAATTTATTGATCAACAAAAATACTACAAATGTTTTTATTTACTATGCCAACCGCATTGCGTAGTTCATAAAAGTCTTCCCGTCATAAAATTATAATTTTTCCCAGTTTAATTACTTGCAACGCCTCCGATAACATTTCTATTTTCTATCAAACAAATTATTGAGCTATAAATTCTCATTTTAAGTTTTTTTTGTATTTTTTTAAAGTACTTTTCTTGGGAAAAGGTGTTTCGGATTCAAAGAATGAAAAGTTTGAACGAAAACAAATTTTAACCAATTACAGTACTTTGTTTTATAAGAAACTAAAAATTTGTGCCAGTCCTAAAAGTTTCTTAAAGTTTTCAGATTTAAGTACTGAAAGTTGCTTACGAGTTGCTTAAATATCTATATTGGTGACGTAGTAGTTTTATCTGAATGGTGAACCCATCCGATTCGTCTACGTGTCTCGAGAGTACTTTACTGCGGACGAAACATGGGGAATGAAATAAAATATTTCGCGGATTTTCAGTCATTTTCAATGAAGCTTTCTACAGCATTTCCTCTCCTTCTATCGCAGAAATAGCTTTGGATTTTTCGATGTCTCCGTGCTTGTATTCATTTTTCAAATCACTTCTCGTAAAGGAAACCTTTATTCTTAATTTATCATTTAAATTTTCCGATTGATTTTCAAAATTGTGGCGAGTATGACGTCATACGGCAGCCTCAACTAGTTAGGTTCAAAACAAAAGATTAAGAAGATGAGTGATTCGAATGAAAAACAACGAAGAAGTAAACAAGCAAGCTATATAATGTTTATAAAGAAATAAGTTGTTTCTAATCTGCCCAAATTCCAGCCAGTAGATGTTTTCCACTGCAGAATAGGGCTTTTGTTCAGTTTCTCAATGAACATTTATAAATATTTTTGCATCGTGCTGAGTTTATTAAAATGCAATTCAAGCAGCATTTACTTTGTTGTTATTATTATTTGGTTTCCAATCTGACATTAATCTCAAGCAACAGGTGCTTTTGACCTGAATAAATAACTGACATTTAAGAAGCCTTTATACCATATGAGGCCAACGTGCAGAAAGTAGCTATGTACTGAGAACATAAATTGAAGCATTTTTGAGACAAGTTTCGCAGGAGACGTTACCTACTAGAAACACCTAGAAACCCCTTGTTCGCGGAAAATAGTTTTTTCATTGCTTTCTGATCTAACTGTGTTTGCGAAGTCGTGAGGCTACAATTACCTCCCCCAAGTGCATCCTTTCTTTCAAAACCGTAAACTTCTTTTTTCGCTACCAACCAAGAGGATAGACGATGGTCCCCTACTTTTCCGAAATCCAATTGGAGTGTGCCCCAAATTTTACGAAGTAAAGTGCCCTTCTTAAAATCATCAGTACCGTTCAAAATCCGCTGTTATTAGGTGCTGCTTCCAAAATGTTTGCACTGCAGTGTAATGTGTCTTTATTTCCTTGCCACCGCTGCTTAGAAGCCTCTTACTCATCAGTGCCGAATAAATTTGGACGCTTCCCACGCTTATTAATTTCAAAGGTCTAAGCAAGCCGAATGCAATCTTCAATGCGGTTGCGGTTCAAGACTTAATACCATTAGATTAATGTTTCAGATTTAACTGTACGATAATATCCAGGAGCATGGTTTTTCACCTTCTTGGAACTGTTAAAATTCGATTATTGCTCATTTGCTGAATTTGATCTAGTCTTGAACTTCCTTATTGGCGTTTACGAGTTTTTCTTATTTCCACTTCTTGGTAATTTTTTGGTGAATTAGACAGATAAAGTTTCCTTTTTCTGGCCAATCACTAGCCTAATTCTACTTTGATCGCTTAAATTAGCAATTGTATTACAAAATCATAATGCATTTAATGGGTATTTGGCATTAATAAGTATTGGGTACTTGGCATTAATAACGTCAACATTATTGATATAAGTAGCGAAATTAGCATTCTTATTAACCTGGAACTTTGCCTTTATGAACCTCAAAGCTCCACTGCACGATACGATCCTTAAAGTTCAATCTAGTCTGATGGTTTAAAAAAAACCCTTTATAAGGACTTATTTATATTTTAGCATGTCCCTCAGTAGGACTGTTTGGCACTACATCTCGACCGAAATCAGTTCACTTGTTCAGGACTATTATACGTCAGATTTTAGATTATTAAAGCAGCTTTTATCAGTGCTTATCTATTTCACATGCGAGATGCCATTAGCTCGTGCCAATTGCCATTGCCGTTTTGTCATTGCCATTGGCTCGTGTTGGGTTCCCCATGTCGACCCATCGACCTGTGGACGAGAAGCGTATTGAATGTAGTCATTAGTATAGTCTTCAACCTTGAAAACAGAAATGTGTTTTGCGGGGTCAATTCTTCAAAATGTATCATTGTCAAGAAACTCACTCGCAAAACCATAGTTACTGTCTAATGCTGTATTTAAGCCTCTTATTTAGTTGTAATTGTTTAAGTAACATCTAGAAACAATTGTATAAGGCAGAGAAGGTGTAGTAACCAAATTTCCACCCCACTGATGAATCACCGCCGTGAACCGTTCTCCCACGCCAGTTAACAGTGACTGAACGCTACCTATTTAACTACTAAACTGTACAAGTTATTCTCCATTACATAACTAAGTCTCAATTTAAGTCTACTTTAAACACGTGTTCAACGTTGCTGGTTGAGACAAAAGCACGCCAGTTGGCTGAGCAAATGTCTAATCTTAAAAGATAACATTTATTGACTATATACATTGTTGCATGTATTTTGTAAGCAGACAATAGAACCACCTTGAAACCAGACTATTTAATTGATATTATGTCCATTGGTAAGTCATGTGCTTCACTGATTCATTAGAAATGTTTAAAGCTTATCCAACCTTGGTTTTTTCTATAACCAAAATCCCTAGGACTATTTCGACTATCCATTTCGCCTTTGAATTCACTCTGTCAGTCTTATTAATGCTTTCTGGAAACCAACAACCAGAATTTGATCAATCTTTGAACCTGCCCTTCATACTTTTCTCGATGTCCTTCTCCTCGGTCTACTGTTTCGCGAGAGACGAAGGAGAGTTGCAGATTTTCCAGCTTTCGCTCTTTTTGTTCTTTCACGGAGTGAATGCTGGGTCTTAGGACTCCTAAAAGGAGAGAGATATTGAGGAATAGACTTAATTGAAATCATCTTGTCTTTAATGCTTTTCTATTTGAGCTGTTGAGTAAAGATCATTTTGTTGCTTTTTTTAGTTTACCCCTAAAATTATCCAGGCATACACGTCGATGTACCTGCTGGTACGAGTAATCTAAAAAAATGCCCCATTAATGTCAAAATGGACGAAATCGAAATTTAACTTTCAACTCTTTTTAAACACTGTCTGTTATCGAATAATGATGGGCTGAACATGTCTTGTGAGTCGAAATTCTACCCATTTTCCGTTCGCATGCAATTTTCATAAAGGTACATACAGCTTAGACTCACTACATAAGTCCCACTACTTCGCTCGATTTTGTTGTTGTTGTTTTCTACAATCGCTCTGTTGGAGTGACAAATCAAAATAAGGGGAGCGTAAACTAGAGACTCGTGTCGTGAGTCTACATACAGCGATCATATGGATGCCGATGTGATGGGCAAAGCCTAAATTCTACGGTTACGTTAAAACTCGCTACCTATATTTCATTTCGGCTTCCGATATTTATTCAAGTAGGTTGTGCTGAACGAAACGTATTTACATTATTTTACCACTGTTCTACAAAGGCTATCCACGGGCGACTTCGGCGGCATCTCGACGCTAGTGAAAGCAGTTTAAAAGCCCTCTTTTCCCCAGTGACGCTAGTGAAAGCAGTTTAAAAGCACTCTTTTTTCCCCCAGTGATGTGCTAGTACCATTGCAACCAAGCAATGGTTTTAACAGAGAATTTTGTTCATCTGTTTCTGCAAACGACGACGCAACCATCACTGATGCAGTCTTAGCTATTATGTGATTATGTTAAATTATTATAATCTATGTTAAATCATATTAATGATAAACCTTATTAATTCATGCCTTTAATGAGTAAATTGTTTCTTTTGCAGAACTATCAAATGGTGAAAGCGATCCATCTGAGGGCTTCCGATGTGCGACCGGTCAGTTCAAATGCAGCTCAATGAAATGCATACCATCTGGATGGAAATGTGATGGTGATAATGATTGTTCTGATGGCTCTGATGAAGTTGGCTGTGGTAAGTGATAAAACGAAAACTATCACTTTTTTCTAATCACTTTGATCCAAGGCCTTAGCAGCCCCCAAAAAATTCATGAAAGCTATTGTTCTTGAGTATTGTTTGTATAGCGAACTATTGTACGTTCCTATTTTCGGGAGGATCATGCAGCCCCCCAGATGTCCTTCTTCCTGCCCCGCCGTCATCGCAAAATCATATTGCTTATCACTAGGCTTGTGGGTCAACCTCGTCCCAAGAGCGAAAAGGACACTGCCAAAACTTGCATCGGCGAATTCTACTTTATTTTACAGTAGATGTAGATTTTTAGGCTGTTATTGGTATTCATTTGTTGTATTTTGTCGGCGACCGTCGAAGATGAATTCATGTCGCAGACCATTGCAGACTCTCAAATCCAAATGAGAGCCACTGTTTTTTTCCCACCCCTTATATTCCTAAGCATTTATTTATGTTTCTTTTACAGCACCAACAACTTGCGAGCCAACCGGAGAGTTTAAATGTACAAATTCTAAATGTATACCAACGAAATGGGTCTGTGATGGTGATAACGATTGTGGTGACCGATCAGACGAGACTTCTTGTAGTAAGTTTATGTGATCTAGCTTCAATAGAGGTTTCTAAAAAGATGGCCGTTTCTGCCCTTTTTTGCTATTAAAGATTTTCGAAGGGAATCCTAAGAATAATTTCCTTAGTTACCGGAATTCAACGAAGTCAACGTGTTTCCTCTGCAGAATAAGTAACTAAGGCAATTATTCCCAGAATTCCCTTCAACAGTCCTTAATAAAATCAGGAACGGCAAAGGCCGCCATCTTTTGCTTAAGTTTCTATTGGTAATAAAGTTTTGGCATTGTTATGAAATGCCTATGAAGTTTACCGCATTTGACATTGTGGTAACTGGCCCAGGATCTAAATTATCCAAGGAAACTGCCTCTTGAATGTTCTGTTACATCTACGACTTTTCTATAAATGCTTGTGTCTGACCATTTTTGTTCGAGTTTCGTATTTTCGAAACGATTTCTCACCAATTTATCACCTTCTACCCTTTTCAAAAACAAGCTTCAGGGTAAGGGCTTTGCGCTCGTGAACTGGTTTTCTTTAGTAGTTTAACTCATGGCTAATACCGACAAACAAATGTAAAAGGGTGGCTCAGCAACGTATGTGGATGATATATGAAGCGAACTTAGAACTACAAAATCCCAACAGAAATCTCGCGTATTTTCAAGGTAAAAGTTTCTGAACGCTCACTTTTTCGTTTACAGATTCAACTGTTTCGCCGACGTGCGCCCCAAGCTATTTCAGATGCAACAACTCGCGCTGTTTGCCTGCAAGATGGAAATGCGACAAGCAGGACGACTGTGGAGATGGCAGCGATGAACAAAATTGTGGTAAGATCATGCCTCTTATTGACTTGTAATTGTCCTCATGCCTTATGCTGCATAGTGACCACAGCTATATTTCACTACCTGATGTTATTAGCATTGTGTATGGCATGTCTTTTGATTAGCGAATCACTTGTGTAGCTCCATCGTTGGTGACTAATAACATTAATCGAAATAGAGAAGCACTTCGATTGTGTCGAATGAGAACACTCAGTCAATTTATTTGACCAATCTGTCGTCGATTTATCGAATCTCAAGCTAAGTTCAGTAACAAAACTTTGTCGACATGTAATGTGATTTAAAAAGGATAAAAATGCCCGGTGTATTAACAAAATGACAATTTATAGGTTATGGTAGGCTTTTTCTTGCACGGGTATAATATACACGTGGATCCGTTCCTCTTTGGGAACGGGGTCACCCCTTTTGGGTACGCTAGAAAAGCGAATCCATTTGGATTTGTTCCTGTGTCAACGCAATAAAATAGGACCCATTTCGTACCCGAAAGGTATCATTTGGCTTCGTATCTTTTCTCTCGTGTAACAGGGGTCTTACCGTTAGTATATCATAAATTGAAGTGCCTAGTTTCGTTTTTAGTAAATATGGCACCCTAAATAGTAAATATCTTCCTTTTTGGCCCCTCAAACCTACGGCTCTAACTGTGTCCCGCCGCTCTTTGCGCTTTGAAAGAATACATGCTACCGATCTAGCAACCCTTTCAAACCATAAACTGGACCAGCCTCTGAATTTTCCATGGAGGAAAGTGGTGCTTCCAAATGTGACAACTTTCATTTAATTCGATGATTAGCGAATTGCAACGTATTAGCGCATTAGCGACCTCCTTTCTCCCCTTATGGTGATTGCCGTGTATTTTATTGTCGGATGTTGGGAGTTTAATGCAATACTTCTTACAGAAGCGCAGATGTTGTATATTTTTGCCCATACTAATATCCTTCTTTTTTCCAAGGTACTGTAAAGTGCACAGAAGATGAGTTCCAGTGTTCAAATGGCCAATGTATTACCAGCCGATGGGTATGTGATGGTGATAATGATTGCGGTGATTCAAGCGATGAAAAAAAAAATTGCGGTAAGACATTTTAACAAACTTAGCCGCAACTTTATTCATCCACATAGTCATCAAAGAATATCATTTCTGGAGTTTAAGTCAGTCGATATGAAAAATTCTTCGACTTTTTGATACGGTGGGAAAACTAGGAAGCTTTAAATAAAATATTAATGAAACAGGAATGTTTTACGAAAATTCTTCCTGGTTTGACTCTGGGGACTCTCATTGAGGCCCGACAGGGGTCCGAGTCAGTTTTAGGGTCTTACTGAATGACTTCAAAATGGCCCATTTAGAGAAATAAAGAAATGATACTACAATTTTGGGGTATTTTTAGTAGCTACTACCCTTTACATCTAATGTCCTGGTGTTTTGAGCTTACTTTGCAACCTTAATTGTATTGTAATTTGAGAACATTTTGATTGGTTGCTATCAAAACGGCATGATTTTTAACTTCTTACACTACCATTTGGGGTTATTATAAAATTTTAATCCCATTTGGGGGCTATTTTGAAAATTTAAGCTTTGGCCCTCTTTAGCTCTGACTGGACTTCCCTGTCAGGCACCAACGGGAGTGCCCCCGGGGGTTTGGCTAAAATGCATGTGTTCGGCTGGGCCCTTAAAACTGAACAATAGATCTGAACAATCTTACATGGTACAACTATCCTATGAACTGTGCGAAATCGAAGCGAGGAGTTTTCTTCTTTTCAAAGAATCGATATTGTTCATAGAGGTTGGGAAGAAGGAGGAATAGCAAGCATTAAAATTAAACTTTAACATAGGTATTCCAACAAAACAAATCAAATTAATAGAACGTTTTTAAGACCCTTGATTCTTTATAAAACTGAATGAGGATGTGTGTACTTTTCATTTATAAGACACTCGTTTCCGCGTTATTGAGAAGTTATTTCTTTGCAGAAGGAGTTTCTTGTATGATCGAAGGATTTCCGAAATTTGAATAATGAATTCCTTTGCAGATTACTCTGTCTAGAAGTTGGAATTCTACATTCCATTCTAATGGTTCGAATTTTATATCGACCTATTACGAATGATGTAATACTGGGAACGAAATTTATCATTGTCAGATAGTGTCACGTGTGATTTATTTGTAACATAACTTGAATATGCAATAACGATCACAATGCACTTTTTTTCATAAGAATAATTTTACAAGAACACGAGCTTGAGTTTTGCCCAGACTTTAAGAACAAACTAGAACAAGTTGAGGCTGGCCTTTTCAGAAGCCCTAAGAATATCAGCTTAATATGAAAGTAAGGCAATCAGACTGAACTTGAGAAGCAAACGAACAAATAAGTAGACAAGCGTGCAACATTTTTACATTAACTTAGTGCCACTCCAGACATTCACTGGAAAATATTACTGTCTAGGTAACCAAGGAATTCAGAACAGATTGAAAACATCTCAGGTTCAAAAAAGTCGAAAATTTTAGCCAGCCTCGATCTTGTAAAAAAAGATTTTATTATGTTGCGTAGAAAAATTCTAAAAAATCTGTTCGTCAGTATTGTTTTATAGATTTCTCTAAATTTCGGTGTGGGCGGTCTTTAGGGCAGGGGTTTGAAGTTGCAAAACGGATTTTTTTTTAGATTTAGTTGATGTTCTAGTACATCCAAGTAGAGTTTCTTGATAGTCAAGGAAATGGTTCTTGTATTTTCTTCTAAGTGATTTCTGATACAAAAAAATAAATGTTGACCAACCGTCGGGAAATCGTTTTATCGCTATGTTCGTACCATGCACAGTGTTCATCTGGCAAAATGAAAATAATGGAAATTGAATTCAATAAAATTTCAATTCTTTTGGCATCAGCGTTTTTCTGATTTTTCTTCTCTCGCATCTCTCTATGCAGGCCCAGCTACATGCAGTGCAGGTGACTTCCAATGTGGGACAGGCCAGTGTATACCATCTAAATGGAAATGTGATGGTGATTACGACTGCAGAGACAAAACCGATGAAACTTCATGTGGAACGATGTCTACAAAGGCTCCAGTCACTTGTCCCTCCGACTTTTGGCGTTGCGCAAATGCACATTGTATTTTGAATTCATGGAAGTGTGATGGAGATAAAGATTGTACTGATGGATCTGATGAGCAAAATTGTGGTAAGATATTTTAAGATTATAATCAGAATTTTACATTGGTTTACGTGAATTCAGTTTCACTGTTCTAAAACCCAAGCCTATCAAGAATTTATTGTCTGAGTGATAGCGAAAAGAGCGAAAACATCTTGTGTCATAATTGAAAATTGTTTGCTTCTCGTCATCAGCGTATAAGCGTCAGAATAAATTTGTTTTCTTGCTTGGACTCTTTGATTAGTTCTATTGCTCCTCCCGCTGTTTCCTTTTGTTCTGAGTATTTTTGAAATGTTTGCTGATTTTTGAAGTGTTTGTGAGAGACTGAGCTTTTTCCGCGGGATTTCAAATGTTTCCAAGGGACAAAAATCTGTTACCCTGTTATCTGTTATCTGTTGTCCGAAATATGAAAAAAATTTGATGAAAAAATGTTTTTTCAGTGAAAATGCGCATTCTGATTCTGTTACAAATGATACCTTTGATGCAGTCTGTGAACTTACTTTATGTTAGTAGCTAGTGTTACTGAATTAGTGTATTTGTAACTATTGAAAACCTAACACTAAACAATGTATATTTTAATACAAGGCAGTGTTTCACAGAATCATTTCTGACCACTAAGACATTTTCGAATTTGAGAATGCAATATACTGTATATTTAAATTATGCAGAATGACTGCATTTTTTATCTGTTTATTTATTACTTGAGACATGTTTTTGGAAACTCGAAATTCGGAAAATTTTTTTGCATTCCCAAAGCAAATTCGTCTCATATTCCTGCTAGGTTAAAGCTACTATGTTGTGAATTACAATCTACTCGCACAGTCCAAGTGAGACTTTGATTAATTTTTCTGCTTGGTCCTAGATCGAGTTACGTGTCCATCAACGAAACTTGCTTGTGCAAGTGGAAGACAGTGCTATGATAGATCAGAAAGATGCGATGGAAAACAAAATTGTGACGATGGCTCGGATGAAGAAAAATGTCGTAAGTTTGTTTGTTTGTTTATTGACTTTTATTTGCATATTTATTAATTTATTTCTTTTTTTTTATTTGCTAGATTGCTTCTTTGATTGTTTGCTTGTGCCTCATAGGTTGAAACTTTCATGTAGGGAATCTCGCGAATTTTAACTAATTAACTAGTAATTTGTACTTCGAGAGGGTTAAATGCCTGTCAGCTATTGCGAAAACTCCTCATTTTCCCCGGGCAAACGATCACGCAATGTTGGTCCAACATTTAGACCTTCCTGAAAAGACAACTTGCTATACTACTTCTCAGGATATGACTTTTCTCTTTCATGATTAAAAAAAAATGCATTTCCATCTTCAGCAACTCTTCCTTTGGTTTGCACGTCTGACCACTTCAATTGCTCAAGCACACAATGTATTCCGAAATCAAAGGTCTGTGATACGAGGAGAGACTGTCCAGATGGATCAGATGAACCGCCAAATTGCTGTAAGTGTTGATAACGAATTTGCAGTTTTGACATTCTCAGTTATTGCTAAACTTTGATGTGTTTGTGGAATTGCTGTCCAGATCGAGAGTGATGATGTTTGAGTGAAGATGTTGTGGCGTCGTGGTGTAATCCAGCTGACTCGTGGTTTCAAGAGCTCAATGTGGCCAGGGTTCGAGCCCAGCCACGGTAGCGTCACAGCCAGGGTTGAGGTCTCGATTAGTTAACCTACTACTAAGATGGTAGCGACTGGTGCTGATACACCATTTCTTCTTCGCCTTCGCAGTGGCGTCGTGGCGTAATCCAGCTGGCTCGATTAGCTCGAAGAGACCTAAAACCCATTCTAAGCCTCCACCGATTCAATGGATTGTCGCATAACAAGGCACTTAAGATAAATCATGATCAGTCAAGATGGATGAATCAGCCTTTTTTCCAGATCAACAATGCCTCTTGTGACCATTGAATTATTTCTCATATTAACGTTGGTTTGATCTTTCAGATATTAATGAATGTCTTGATCACAATGGACATTGCTCGCAAAACTGTACTGATCTTGCTGTTGGATACAAATGCACTTGTTCTCCTGGGTTTGTTCTTGGTGCTGACAAACACACTTGTGAAGGTAACGTTTTTCATTAATTCTTGATAGTAAAGTGCTCAGTTCCTCGAAAGGAAAATCATGATTATCATTATCGCTGACTGTGTCAGCCTAATTTAGAGTGGTAACAGCCAATAAAAGTGGTCAGGGAAATTCAAATATTTGTGTTGGAAAAGGAAAATTTTTGGGGAAATATAAAAGGGTAAAACGGTTTGATTACAAAATATCGCATTCAAAGAATATATCCATGGTATACCCTGACTTTCAACTAAAATGAGTATAGCTGCGGTCAATGACCCCTTTATTTGAACGAACATAATTGCTCCAACGTAGTTACCCCGTATTGTAATCGCTCGAACCGCCACTGAAGGAACAATGTCGAGCAGCTGCAGCTTCTACCCCCCTTCTTTTGTCTTTTATCTTTCTTCACTTTTTGATAAAGGGAAGTGAACTTTGGCTTTTTTCGCCAGTATAAATGGCGTGAATATCAAAAACCTCTGGGCTTGACCCCCTATCCTCCCTTACATTTCCTTTGACCTTAGAAGTGGTATTAGAAACAAAGCTCAGATAAGGCTCTGTATTATTTTCATAATGCCTTGGCCCTTTACTGGAATTCCTAATGATGTTCTTGTACAGTATTAAGAAGGTTTAAAACTTATGTCTTGTTGCCTTTCTCTAATAAAATTGGTGTAGCAATTTAACATTTTATTTTTTTCAGATCTTAACGAATGCTCACAATTTGGACGCTGCCATCAAATATGTTTGAACGAGAAAGGAACGTACAAATGTTCTTGTGCAACCGGTTATATTCTGGACAGAGATCGTAAAACTTGTAAAGCAGGAGGTAGGTGTTTTCCAGTTCTGTTGACCTGACTCGTTGCTTCAGGCTTCAATGTGAACGAAGTTAACCGTTTTTTGTATTTGATTTACTAGGTGTTGCCCCCCGTCTTATTTTTGGCAACCATTTCGACATTCGAAGTTATAAACTAGACGGATCAGATTACCGTCTTGTAGCCGGGGGTATGAAAGGAATTGTCGGCTTAGATATGGATATCGCAAATAATTACGTGTATTGGACAGACGTCAGAGAAGAGGTTATCAAACGTGCAAGACTCGATAGATATAATAGTACTGAGCTGTTAGTGAAGGATCTACATACCCCAGATGGTTTAACAGTTGATTGGATTGGAAAGAAATTCTACTGGACTGATACAGGGTTGAAGAAGATCGAAGTTGCTGAATTAGATGGCTCTAATAACATGGAATTTCTTGATATATCTGATCATGGACAACCAAGAGCTATTGCCTGTGACCCCAATGAAGGGTATGTATTGCATTATTTGTTTCTTAATCAAAATTATCGTAACTATTTTTTTGGTTTTAGCCGTAAAGTATTCCCCAAGAATCTTGGTTAACTTGACGTTAACTAAAGACTAAAGTTAAATTAAAGCCTTGACACATTTAAATAGTACCTCTTGAACTCTCTGACACGCAACAAGTAATAGGTAAAAGGCGTAGGTTAATTGTTGATAGGTATAAGGCTTTTTCTTGCCTTACAATTAAACAGGTGCCAAAATGATTAGACCTGAATAACGATTGATGCTCTTTTTGCGTATTGGGTTTAGGTTAGATAGTTGTTTACGTTCTAGTCATTATAGGCACGTATAAACTCTCTACATATTAAAACTTGGCATAGGACGATATATAAAGGACAAATCAAACCCAGATTGAAATCAAACCCAGTCCATCTCTACTCTATGAAATTAGCGAGCAGAGAACGTCGGAATCGTTTCAGGCTGCAGAAGATTGATTGCTTGCTGTTTTAACCTGTTAGCTCCCTGCTTTTAGATACCTCTACTGGACTGACTGGGGAAAGAATCCAGCAATCGAGAGAATTTCGATGGACGGAGACACTTCTACAAGACGAGCTCTGATCACAACCAACATAGTTTGGCCAAATGGTCTAACATTGGAATTTGCAGAAAACAAAATGTACTGGATCGATGCAAAACTAAAGAGACTAGAAGTTGCTAATATGGATGGTACAAATCGTTTGTTGCTTACAAGATCTGGAATTAATTTCCCTTTTGCTTTGACTGGCTTTGAGGATTATCTGTATTGGACAGACTGGAAGACAAATGGAATACGAAAAGCAAAGAAATTCCAAACACCCTTGAAAATTATTCAGGTCAGTCATAGTCATATGGCACCAATGGGTGTGAAGGTTCTGCATTCCGCTGTACAACCAAGTGGTGAGTTGGCTTTGTTATTATTTTGCAGTTTACAGTATATGGTGTATTAGCTTACAATTTATTGGCACATTCGACATTGCTGTTGAATGAGAAAGACTGATAGAGTGGGAGCAATACTGATAAAGTCTAAATCAAGAACTCAAGAATAAATTTACTGGTTCAGGACATAACTAGTGCACTTGTTCGCCCCATTTGCCATTAGCCATACCTAATCAAAATGTGAACTTAGTAACTGAGTAAAAAATTGTCAGTCGTCTAACACTCGTATCTCAAACAGCCAAATAGGACTGATGTCAACCAATGCAAGGTCTTGTTAGTATTGCAGGACCAGATGAGTGAAATACTTGGCAATAGCCAGGCATTGGCATTAACCCTTGCCATTGGCATTAACCATTCGCCAGGGAGTTCCATTAATTTACGAGACTTGATACCGGATAAAAAACGACGAGTTATCAGACCGTTTCCAGAGCCATACATCATTCTTCCTTTTGGAGTAAAAGTTATAATGCTTTTATGGTTTTTCAGGAATGTACAAATGTTACCGCGATAAATCTGTATTGGATTAATTGTTTATAGATTTGTTTGTAATACTGTAAAGGCTTCTGCTGCATAAGTTTAAAATGCTTCACTTGTGCGAGTTTTTGGCTTGTCATGAAATGCATTGAGTTGGTCGGTTGTCATTTGGCATGCTTGGATTAAACTTTCCAGCTGAGGATAAGACTTTTTCAGTGTCAATTTGATGTTGCTCAATCCCGATGTTTTCCATCGTAAACAACATTGAGTCATGATTACGACTTTTCATGGTCATTTCTCTGATGATTTCTTATTGTCTTTTGTCAACAGGCAACAACCCATGTGGCAATAACAACGGGGGCTGCAGTCATCTCTGCCTGATCGCACCAAGGAAGAACGGTCGCTTCTCTTGCAAGTGTCCTAGAGGAATGTATCTCCAAGCTAATCAAAAAACATGCGGTGGGATCCCCGTGACTCGAGCTCCAAGACCAACTGTCCCAGTGACAACTAAACCAAGAGTAAAGAAAACTACAGCGAGACCTATCGATAATAAAACTATCAAACCAACAGACAAGGTTCCTGTGAAAACTTCTGGAAAAGTCACAAATAAACCAACGAATAAGGTAAGATCCATTGCGAATAGTGAGCTAGCCTGTTGCGCCTGATTCTCATATGTCGCAGACGATCAGTAATCATGGCCTTGCTAAGCTTTCGATCTATGACAATATGAACTTTCAATGATGGACGATGATCACCCACAATCGCCGATGAACCAAAGTTTTTTCTTGCGATTGTCGGTCGGCAATCATTCCTGAATCATTTCAAAGGAAGGTTCTTTGTTTTTTGGGTCACACCTGATGGCACAGGTGACGGAGGATCATAGATCATCGCGGACAAGTAGCATATCTAAACACTACGTCCGTGATGATCGCAGGCGGTTGCTGTCTCAGGTTTGCGACATATGAAAACCGGCTTTCGCAGAGAATTTCAACTGGTTTGTTAAGATAATTGTATTCGAAAAAGCGTGCCCTCTTTTTTCATTGTTTTCTTTTTAGCTTGTGTCAAACAAAACCCCATTTCTCAAGATTAGTGAAAGGGGGGGATGGGGAAACATTGTCCGTACTGCTTTCCGATATTTCGGGTCCGAAAAATAAATAACATGCTAATGAATTTTCAAGAGGGTGGATGACTTCAGTTAAAGTTGTCAGCAAAGTGCCAAAGGGAAATTGAGAAGATTGATGTGAAACAGCCTGGAAATTTACTCTGAAGTGCACTGAACTGCTGGCTTTTTACAATATATTAGGCTGGTCTGAGTGTCACATTTAAGCTTGACTGTAATTGCTTCTAACGCCAAACCTTCACCATCGCTTAATAGCGATCAAAAAGCCCGAAACATTTACATTCGCACTCACAAACATGACCAAGGCCCCATTACGGTAGACACATTTTGATCTTGATTTACGGTTTTGATCCTCATAACCCTTCGGGAATATGTCCTGATTTGTATCGAAAAAGAATCGTTCATTCCTGACAATTCTTCGGCAAGAAGAATTCTTGAAGTGTTTCGTTTGTTTTTCAGAAAGTGAAAATAGCAACTACCACGTTTGATTTTTCAATCTTGAAACAATCTACTTTGGAATCTCTTATTCCATCCACTTTACTAACATTGTTGTTTTGCTTAACAGAAAACCACGCAAGGTAATCGCATACCTCAGCCTAAGCCAAAAGATTCTCCAAATGTTATTCCTAACTCGCAGAAAAGTTCAAAGGATAAGAAAGGTATTTATCTTTATCCTATTATACTAGTCTTAGTTTTCGCCATTAACTCTGATTGCTGGGCGCTAGAACAGCTTTGAATCAGACGGGCCTTGAATTTCTCAGACTATTATTTACTGATATATTTTATTGCAGATAATTCTGGTACATCAGCAGGTTTGGTAATTGGAGTTACATTATCACTATTGGTAATTTGTCTCGGCATTGGTGCCGGTATATGGTATTACCGTTCTAAGCGACAAGGAAGACACCATATTATGTATTATAAAGATATGTCAACTACACCTTTAGAAGAAGATTTTGATCGTGATGATCAGGCAAGTGAAAAGTCAAAGATTGATTTCGAAGGAATATAGAGATAAAATACAATTTAATTTTATCGTTTATACAATGGACATAGCAAATAAACTAAGCAATTTTTGTAATTCTTATAGGGTAATTTCCAGTACAGGGTTATCCCCGTCCCACATATTTTACCCCCAGCTGAGTTGAGGGAAGGCTGGTATGACATAGAAAGATCGTTATATTTCGCTGAGAAAATGCTCGACCTTTTCGAAGATTTCACTGCAGAAGACCCTTGCTTCACCTTCAGTGGATCATTTTGAGCTTCTTGATTACCCTTGACCCCCAATAGCAGTCCTCGAGTATAACAGATGAATCCAGGTTTCAGACTGGTAAGCCTGTACCCTTTTCTGTTGTTAATTCATGAACTACCAGGCTGAATTTTCGTGCCAGTTGTGGTGGAGATAGCTTGCAAGGGTAAGGTATTATCCTTCGGTAAATATAATAATCCGCCCTTGTACTTCATATTGACCGAGGGAGCGAGTAACAGTTCACTGGTGTGAATCTCGGACCATTTCCAACGCACATTTCAATACATAAATCCGAGTATTTCGATGATTTTAGGAGTGTATGATCCAGTAATTGGATTGGGTGTTAATAATCAACTCTTATTGGTATGTTCGCTGCTGTCTTTATACCTTTTAAGTAAGAATGTCGTGTCGTGCCATGACTTGTGTCGTGTCATGGCTTGTCATGTCTTGTCGTGTCGTGTCGCGTGAAATACATATTATTTATGGACAATGGTTTTGTAGTCAAAATAGTATGAATTCTGACATATGTCGAATTTCTAAAGAATTTTTTTTCATTTCTACACAAGTTCTATGTTTTCCTTGAATGTTATAGATGATTATGACGTAAACAATATTCTTATAGATGGCAACATAAGAGATTGTCAAAAGAAGCTTTTGATACTAAATAGTTCTGATGAGCAAGGTTGCCTTAGATAAATAAAGCTAGAAAGTTTCACTTCGTTTTCTCCAGTTTACCTAGTTTCCTTGCATCTGAACAAAAGCATTTTCCAAAAACGATGAAAGTTCCTAATCATCTAGCATTCTTGAAGTTATATGTTCTTGTTATTTGTTTATTTATGCTTTGCTTTGCTCATTAATGGCTAACCCTTAACTTTCTAACGTATTTCCTTGTGTAAAAGCTGTCGTTTTATGTTGGTTATCTA